>JAKWIY010001274.1:0-22738 GCA_027704805.1 Solanum corneliomulleri | reverse complement strand
GGGGGGGCAGCCCCCACCACACATGCTCCACTAATTGCATCTCCAAAATCTGATTTCTTTTAATACTAATAATATGAAGTGGAGGCAGCCCCCCACCAACACATGCTCCACTAATTGCATCTCCAAAATCTGATTCTTTTTAATACTTAATAATATGAAGTGGAGGCAGCCCCCCACCACACATGCTCCACTAATTGCATCTCCAAAATCTGTATTTTTACTTTGCCTTAAGGGTGGGGCCCACTCGATAAATTAAATCCAAATCAGCCACTAATTAATCCCACACTAATTAATATCACATATGGAATTAACATCCTTGCATAATATTTCTTTAAACATTTGGAACTTAAAATAAAATCTCATTTCCCGAACTTACATATACTAGTTCATGACGCGCACGACATATAAAAATACGAGGCGTAACAGAGGATCACCGAACTGTGCTTCTACACCTGCGGGCATGAAACACAGCCCCCCGAGAAAAGGGGGTTAGTACGGACAACGTACTGAGTATGTAAAGCATAAGGTAAAGATGACAGGATACCAACATGATAAGTCGAAACAAGATATCGTTATACGTGTACCTTTTAAGTGAAAATCATGCATATCTTTAACATATAAGGTGCCCAGCTTCCCTAGTAAGGGACTCGACAAAATAATCATCATATATATACATCATACGTACCCGGCCCTCTAGAGAGGGACTCGGTGAAATAATCATCACATCATCTCCATCATCATCATCATCATAACCATCCTCATCACCAATCATATATATAGTATACATACCCGGCCCTCTAGTGAGGGACTCGGTGACATATGCAAGAAACTCCGCATGAACATTACCCGGCCCGAGACTCGGTGAAATGATAAATGACTCTATGCACGAGCAGAATATTATGAGCAACCATATGCAATTAAAATCATTTCTTATAACTCAATAGAACAATCAACGTGAACCAGCAAGGAGAATTACCAAATATTAACGTTTTATCAAGATTATGAACCTTAATACGATATGGAAACTTAAAATCTCAATGACTCTAAGAAGCACTACCATAGATATGAGAAACCATCATAGCCTTAGACATAGCCGATATATAGAGGAATAGTCGTGGAAGTAAGAATATACGTCACCTAGACGCTCTAGAGGTAAGTATCAAACCTGCCCGTTATTCGCTCATTTTTTTAAAGGTCATGCCAAACAAAGAAAGAAGGGATAGCGTTACATACCGTATAGTTGAGCTGCACGTCCAATATTTACTGCTCAAGTATTAATCTATAACAAGCAACAATCGTGCCGCAATTAGATAAACGTCGCGCTTTACTACTTTGTAAGGTAGCTAATAATCTAACGAAAATCCGGCAGCACTTCCCCTATTTTCCTTAGTTCGTCCCAATCCGACAACAACCCAAATTATCTACAGCAATACCAATAACACACATAACCCAACGAATCATA
The DNA here is from genome assembly GCA_027704805.1 of Solanum corneliomulleri. Classification (NCBI taxonomy): domain Eukaryota; kingdom Viridiplantae; phylum Streptophyta; class Magnoliopsida; order Solanales; family Solanaceae; genus Solanum; species Solanum corneliomulleri. The sequence goes on along the minus strand of JAKWIY010001274.1, from coordinate 21,276 downwards.
TTAAACAGCCCCCCCCCCAAAAAAAAACAGTTCCGTCTCGGCAACCATAGCAGCGAAGCAACGACACACCGAGCGATAACTCGTTTTATAATTCGCAACACATCTACCTTATCGTATCCATCCTTTGGAGTATATACCCATAATCACATTAACATATACATGACGTCAAAACAGAATTTCCCGCAGATTGCTTTAATCAAAACAGCCCAAACACTGACACGACACCACTAATAATCCGATTATTGTATCCGTTCATACTTAGCACATTCAATAACTAAAACAAACTTCCTAAGCTACTGGTCACGCCCCCTTCTTAATATTAATGGATAATTAACAAAGGTATTCTAAAGAATTAACACACCAAGCAAAGAAATTACTGACCAAATTATTTGCAGCTGCTGGCCAAGAGTTGCAGGGTTGGTTTTCTCCATTTCCATGGCTGCCTAAGCCAAGTGGTGAAGAAGATGATATGCTGCAATGCATTTCACCACCTTATTTATAGTATGGAGTGGATTTCACCACCTCATTTATAGTATGGAGTAGAGGCAGACCCCCTCTACACGTGTCCCACTAAGGCCAGCTCCCAATCTGATTCCTTTTTATTTTTGCCTTGAGTTGTGGGGCCCACTGGATTAAATTAATCCTAATCATCCACTAATTAATCCCTCACTTAAAGTTAATGGCACTTACATTAACCAAATCATACTTAATATCACATTTGGAATTAACATCTTTGCCTAATATTTCTTTAATCACTTGGAACTTAAAATAAAATCTCATTCCCTGGATTTATGTCTACTAGATCATGACGCGCACTACGTATAAAAATACGAGGCATAACATCCTTCCCCCCATAGGAACATTCGTCCTCGAATGTTAAGTTAGAGTCTTACAAAAACAAATTCCACCGAGGTCTCTCTAACAGTTATACCTATCAACCTGCATTCTGTAACTTACAGATGCCTCACGGAGTCACAACTTACTACATAATCTCGTTTATCAATCAATATAGTCAAGCTAGGAATTGATTTACCTGCAGGTATGGGGAACAAGTAAGGATACTTATTCTTCATTTCGTCTTCCGCTTCCCAAGTCATCTCCTCACTATTATTATATTGCCACAACACTTTGACGGAAGCCACATCCTTAGTACGTAACCTTCTAACCTGGTGATCAAGTATAGCTACGGGTTTCTCCTCATATGACAACTCCTCTGTTACCTGAACATCATCTATAGGGAATACTCTAGAAGGATCACCAATTCATTTACGTAGCATCGATACATGGAAGACTGGATGTACCGCCTCCAAATCAGATGGTAGATCCAACTCATAGGCAACCTTGCCTATCCGATGAACAATCTGATAAGGCCCAATGTATCTCGGACTGAGCTTCTCCTTCCTGCTGAATCTCATCACACCCCTCATGGATGATACCTTCAGGAATACCCAGTCACCAATCTGAAACTCCAAATATCGACACCGATTATCTGCATATGACTTCTGTCGACTCTGGGCTACTAATAATCTTTCTTGAATAAGCTTCACCTTGTCAACAGCTTGCTGAATCACATCGGGGCCTATTAACTTAGTCTCGCCAACATCAAACCAACCAATAGGTGATCTGCACTTCCTCCCATATAAGGCCTCGTATGGTGCCATCTGGATACTATAATGGTAGCTATTATTATAGGAAAACTCAATGAGCGGCAAGTGGTCATCCCAGCTACCTTTGAAGTCAATAATACAGGCCCGCAACATATCTTCTAATTTCTGAATAGTACGCTCAGCCTGCCCATCAGTCTGAGGGTGAAATGTTGTGCTAAGGTTCACCTGTGTCCCCAATCCCTTCTGAAACGATCTCCAAAAGTTGGCTGTAAATTGAGCTCCTCTGTCTGATATAATGGATGTGGGAACCCCATGAAGTCTCACTATATCCCTGACATATAACCTCGCATAATCTTCAGCCGAATAAGTAGTCCTGACTGGAAGAAAATGGGCCGATTTCGTCAGCCCATCTACAATAACCCATATAGAGTCATACTTCCGTTGAGTGCGAGGTATGCCTGTAATGAAGTCCATATTAATCATCTCCCATTTCCAAGTCGGGATCTCTATCTCCTGTAATAATCCACCAGGCTTTTGATGTTCGATCTTGACTTGTTGACAATTCCGGCACTGAGCAACAAACTTCGCTATGTCCTTTTTCATGCCATCCCACCAATATAAGCATCTGAGGTCATGATACATTTTCGTTGACCCTGGGTGAATAGAATAATAACGGGCAGAGTGTGCCTCTCCCATAACCTGCCGTCGTATCCCCGCAATATCAGGTACACACAACCTGCCTTCATATCGTAACACTCCGTCAGGTGTAACCTTAAATGCGGTCTTTTCCTTTTGAAGAGCTGCATCTCTATATTGTGCCAGAATAGGGTCCTCGTATTGGTGTCTCTTTACCTCATCTATGATTGAGGACTCAGCAACCTCTCGAATAGAAACTCCACTATCTTCTGAATTAGCCAGACGGACTCCAAGGCTGGATAGCCGCTGAATCTCCCAAACCATATCCCTCCTTTCTGGTTGTACATCTGTCAAGCTACCCATGGACTTACGGCTAAGAGCATCTGCTACAACATTCGCTTTCCCTGGATGATATAAAATATCAACATCATAATCCTTTAGCAACTCTAACCACCGCCTCTGTCGTAAGTTTAGCTTCTTCTGTTTAAAGATATATTGGAGACTCTTATGATCTGTATAGATGTCCACATGGACACCATATAAATAATGCCTCCATATCTTCAAGGCATGAACCACGACAGCTAACTCCAGATTATGAGTAGGATAGTTCTTTTCATGCTTCCTAAGCTGTCGGGAGGCATAGGCTATAACTTTGCCATGCTGCATCAATACACATCCTATCCCAATACCCGAAGCATCACAATAAATAACATAGTCATCTGGTCCCTCCGGAAGAGTTAGGAATGGAGCTGTAGTCAATTTGTCTTTCAATAGCTGGAAGCTTCGCTCACTACCATCAGTCCACTGGAACTTGGCTGCCTTTTGAGTTAGCCTTGTCAAAGGCGCTGAAATTGAGGCAAACTATTCTACGAATCTCCTGTAATATCCTGCTAACCCCAGAAAGCTGCGTACCTCAGTAGGTGTCGTAGGTCTGGGCCAAGTCTTTACCGCCTCAATCTTCTGCGTGTCTACCCGAATACCATCAGCTCCAATAATATGCCCCAAGAATGCCACTAAAGTCAACCAGAACTCGCACTTAGAAAACTTAGCATACAACTTTTGGTGCTGAAGCACCCTAAGTACCGTCCTTAAATGGTCTGCATGCTCCTCTTCTAAACGTGAATACACCAGAATATCGTCTATAAATACAACAACAAACATATCAAGGAATGGTTTAAACACTCGATTCATTAAATCCATAAACACCGCTGGTGCATTAGTTAGCCCAAAAGACAGCACTCTAAACTCATAATGCCCGTATCGGGTCCGGAATGCCATCTTAGGAATATCTGCCTCCCTTACCCGCACCTAATGATAACCATCCTCATCACTAATCATATATATAGTATACATACCCGGCCCTCTAGTGAGGGACTCGGTGACATATGCAAGAAAATCCGCACGAACATTACCCGGCCCGGGACTCTGTGAAATGATAAATGACTCTATGCACGAGCAGAATATTATGAGCAACCATATGCAATTAAAATCATTTCTTATAACTCAATAGAACAATCAACGTAAACCAGCAAGGAGTATTACCAAAGATTAACGTTTTATCAAGATTATAAACCTTAATACGATATGGAAACGTAAAATCTCAAAGACTCTAAGAAGCACTACCATAGATATGAGAAATCATCATAGCCTTAGACATAGCCGATATATAGACGAATAGTTGTGGAAGCAAGAATATACGTCACCTAGACGCTCTAGAGCTAAGTATCGAACCTGCCCGTTATTTGCTCATTTTTTTAAAGGTCATGCCAAACAAAGAAAGAATGGATAGCGTTACATGCTGTATAGTCAAGCCGCACGTCCAATATTTGCTGCTCAAGTATTAATCTATAACAAGCAACAATCGTGCCGCAATTAGATAAACGTCGCGCTTTACTACTTTGTAAGCTAGCTAATAATCTAACGAAAACCCGGTAGCACTTCCCTTGTTTTCCTTACTTCATCCCAATCCAACAACAACCCAAATTATCTACAGCAATACCAATAACATATATAACCCAACGAATCATATTAAACAGCCCCCCCCCCAAAACAGTTTCGTCTCGACAACCATAGCAGCAAGCAACGACACACCGAGCGATAACTCATTTTATAATTCGCAACACATCTACCTTATCGTATCCATCCTTTGGAGTATATACCCATAATCACATTAACATATACATGACGTCAAAACAGAATTTCCCGCAGTTTGCTTTAATCAAAACAGCCCAAACACTAACACGACACCACTAATAATCTGATTATGGTTTTCATTCATACTTAGCACATTCAATAACTAAAACAAACTTCCTAAGCTACTGGCCACGCCCCCTTCTTAATATTAATGGATAATTAACAAATGTATTCTAAAGAATTAACACACCAAGCAAAGAGATTACTAACCAAATTATTTGCAGCTGCTGGCCAAGAGTTGCAGGGTTGGTTTTCTCCATTTCCATGGCTGCCTAAGACAAGTGGTGAAGAAGATGATATGCTGCAATGCATTTCACCACCTTATTTATAGTATGGACTGGATTTCACCACCTCATTTATAGTATGGAGTGGAGGCAGCCCCCCTCAACACGTGTCCCACTAAGGCCAGCTCCCAATCTGATTCCTTTTTATTTTTGCCTTGAGTGGTGGGGCCCACTGGATTAAATTTATCCTAATCAGCCACTAATTAATCCCTCACTTAAAGTTAATGGCACTTACATTAGACAAATCATACTTAATATCACATTTGGAATTAACATCCTTGCCTAATATTTCTTTAATCACTTGGAACTTAAAATAAAATCTCATTCTCCGGACTTACGTATACTAGATCATGACGCGCACTCGTATAAAAAGTCAAGGCATAACAGGTATATCTTCTCTGAATCAAATGGCGAACCAACAACACGGTCCGTCAACTAGTCTACGGTCCGTGGATGCTCCTATGTGACTCCATAATTAGAATCTTCAAATATTATGTATTGGAACCCTCAAAGTGTTATTCTACGATTTACCAGTATGGTCTGTCAATACTCACCGTGGTTCCATACTTGATAAGAATTTCTTGATTTCCTCCAATGCTTGGATGCTCATCTATGATCCTCATCTATGCGGCGTCAATGGATCGACGATCCGCCGATTGCCTCCGTAGGTACCTTTTTATGCACTTTCTCACTTGTCACCTTCATTTTACTCCTAAACATCTTTCCTGCAAAACATGATACAAAACATATTAAAACCACTACAAGATACACACAAGCATTAAATGAAATGCATTAGAAATAGAGTGAACTCGCAGTACATCGTATACTATGAGTGCATTGCACAAAGTATGACTTAGGGTCACTTAAGAGAAGCCTTGAGATAGGATTGGATGAAAGTTGCCTTTCCTACTTATAACGGACTAAAGGAGACAGATTCCTTAGTTAAGAGAGTGAAGCAAATGATGAGGCCAAAGTAGGGTGGATATGACTTCAAGGCTATGCTTAGTGTGAAGGGTAGTATGGGATGCCTCCCATGCATTGCACAAGTGTGTCTTGAGGTTACATAAAAGTATGGTACCCTTATGGCATAGAGAATTTTTAGAATAGACCATGTATATAAAATATGATAAGATAACATTAAAACCTAGGTATTGACTATGAAGGTGGGGTATGACAAAAATGACCAAATAGAGGTACTTAGCTTGGATGGTAGTATGGGATGTTATCCTTTAATTAAACAAGTATACTTGTAGGTGGCTTATTAATTAGTGCACTTTTAGTATGAAAGTCTTAGTGTTGAAGTGTATAATTTGTAGGTCTGATTAGAGACCATGTCATGTAGGTAATGTTTCTCTTATGCTCATTTACTATGTCTTCGGTTGACTTGTATTATATGATGTTTATGTTGGAGATTATTCGTATGATATGTTATTGTCTCTTATGCTTATGTCTTATGTAGGCTAACCATTTGAGATGCTATTCTGATGTTATGTTAACTTTCATACTTAGTACCTTTGTACTAATGTATATTGCCTACATTCTAACCAAATGTAGGGTTGGAGCTTTGAGTTGCTAACGGAGGCTAAAGTTTCAAGGATTTAGAAAATTGAAGATCTTGGTGAGTCCTCCTAGCTTCGAGGACTCATTTACTTTTATTTTTTAGATATTATGTGGGCTTCATCCCAAGACTTTTATTCATGTTATTCCTAGATGGTTTGAGATAATTAAGTTCGAAAGAATTCTGCTTTTATGAAATACTTATCGTGTTATGTTTTAAAGAAAGTTTTCAATTCTTCCATATTTTTTAAGTTGTCATGTAATAAATGCTAAGGCCTTGTATAAGATCTCTTCACGATCGAAAACACCATGTTACGACTAGGGGGAACTCTCGTCGTAACAAATAGCCACTTGAATATGCCCTGTACTCAACAAAAATAAGATAAAGTGTAGTATCAATAAACAACCATAATGTATTGGTAGAATTACGCGTCTATCCCACTAAGTGTAATATAAGCAAGTCAAGCAAGATGATAAACACATTCATATTCCGAGCATATACAATATCATCAACATTTATGAACAATATGTAGTTTCACAATTTTCAAGATACAAAATTATGTCAAGTAGTTGGTCCTCTCATGGAACCCAAACCCTTCTTAGTGTACTAGAACATAGTACTCGATCTCATAGTTATTCTAGAACATCGCAATCCGATGTAATCTTTATTCTGAAATATGGCAACTGATCCGAGTTAGTGAGGCCAGATCGTGGAAATTCGATCCTTCAAGACACGACAATAAAAAACACAAGTATATTCTTAAGTCAAATAATCAAGAAGTGATTCATGTCATATAGTCATTCGTCTATCTCATTTACAACAAGTGTGATCAGTAATGCAACATTTGCATATATTCATGTATCATAATGAAGCAAAAAACACACATTACACAGTTATAGAATCACAACCATCACCTACCTCGAAACAAGCTTCAAACCCTATGAATTTTTTCCTCCCCAGTCAGGATTTGTTTTGTATGTTCTTAGACAACAAACAATCAATGTAATATGGGAATCAATAAACAATTACTAATTACCTAAATTACTAAAAATTCTATCAACCCATGATCCTAAGCATCTAAACTAGGGTTTCTTCCATTATATAATAATCTATTGATCAAAACCCTCCGCGATCGATAATTACCCATTCTATTATGCTCTACAAATTGAAAATCTGATCGGGGTGTGAAAAGCTTATATTTAGCCTCAAGAATGGTGAAAATGGTCAAAAAGTCGTATGGGTCATTCCTTAGCTCTCAAAGTCTAAAATTGCAGAATAGAGACGTTTTGGGGTTTATTTATGACACTAAGTCACGTTTGGTCTGCCAAAGCAGCCCTCACAGTGCTAGAGTGACCCAGCTATAGCGCCAAAATCCAACCCAAAGCGGCTTGCACGAAACAATGAGATACTTAGTTAATTCCAAGACCTCCATTTAACAACACACGACTAACAAACGACACTCAGAAAAATATATTTTATGCTAAGATCGATTCCGAGAGTTTTACTCGCCCGAATTCAATTTCGTAAAGTCGTATGGATTCCTTAATGACTTATCTAACTACTCACGTATAATCAAAATTATAAATAAATCTCTGATTGATATCAGATTTCCCTACACCTTGATGATTCTGATTTCTTTCGAATCCGAACTAGGTTGGGAAATTCCATGTTACTTCCCGCTGGCTTTTCTATAGTAACGGAACTTGGTCATTACACAAGAAAAGGACTTACTCAAGCATACAAAATATTAAAACTAAAATAAATTAAATAAAACCAAAAAGTCAACCTTTTCAAAAGTCGGTAGAATATTCAAAATAAAAGTAAGTACAGGAACTCCTCAACTATGTCTATCTATGAAGACTCAACTATTACAAAACGATATCGGGACAAGACATATGACGTCTTAAAACTACTAACGGAAAGATAAATGTTGGGTCCTTTGGAATATAAGATGGCTCACTAGAGTTCACTCTGACAATACTTAATACTTGTACCTGTATAATGAAATGATGCAATAGAAATGGCTCAGTACATTAAATGTAAGAGCATATAAGGAGAATTCTAAAGCATAAACTTAAGCTTTAACTAATGGAAAAGAAGCACGCACAATTACGTTTTTAAACTCAACTTGACTAAACATGGGATCATTCATCCTTGAATGAAACTTTAAACACATTAAGGGGGTCAACGAATCAAAATTAGCAGCTTATCATGTATGAAACATTATAACCAATGCACAAAACTAGGAGGAGACCTCAACTCCACATCAATAAGCTTAATGCAACACAAGAAAGTACAAATTACATCTACAAACTCATTATGCATGAAAACTTCAACATTTATCATTCCATTAGAAGAACTTCCTTTCCTCAAACACAAATAATACTCATCACAATATCATTAGGAAAAATATATATTTACTCTCAAAAGAAAATTTAAGCATGTTCAATAATTCATCAAATGCATAATATAGTACTAAATGCATATCAACATAAGGAACATATATAATCAAAAACTCTTTTTCTCATTTAAACGTGAATTCATAAAGAACATGCATATCATAAGGAGTCCATGGAACACAATTCACCCATGACTCTTAAAGCATAAAACAAGCTACAATGAACTCTCAAAAACTTTACTATTCAACATACCTTCTTGTCACATTTTTCATGGAAACCACTTTTTACTCTTATGTTACATAACTTGGCGGTCTAAGATCCCAACTGGTACTTTTAAAATAGGAAGGTCCTCATTAAGAAACTCTTGCTCACAAACAACCTTACCAATACAACTCAAGGTCTTTTATGAGTCTACAACATCAGGTCTTAACTCCTCAAACTCACTACACCTCTTAAGGTGAGATTATCAAGCAAGCCTAACTCATGAACATCTAGGACACACAATGACCTTACCATCTAAGAACATTATCCCACACTTGGGAATAAGCCTATACTAGATATTTAGCATCATTTTTCTCTCAAATTCTAAGGTTAATTACCTTTTCACCCTTCTTTCAGAGGAGTCTAATCACTCAACATCTCTATGCATCACTTAAGCACCACTATTCATCAACTCTTCCAACATACCTCAAAACTCATCATAACTTTCTATCAACAACACGCATAACCATAAAGAAACCCATTCATACTAAAGACAACATCACAATCTATAACCTCAAATCTAAAAAATTCATACATCCACAATTGGCACCACATAAAACTTTCCTCCCTTACTCCTCCTAGCATAGGACTTCCAAGTGGTCATATCCTAAAGGCCTTCAGATAATGAATAAGGAAAAGATATTATACAGTAAAAATCTATGGCATGACTTGAAGAATGAAGAAGTGAGACTTTCCTAACACGCAATAGCCTCTTATTTATAAATGTGGCACACTTCACACAAGGAACAAGACTCTACTAGATGTGGTTTGAGACATCCTAATACCGTTCCAAAATCTTGTGCTTTGATACCATATTTGTCAAAACTCGAGCCTACACCCTGAAAGTTAGACGACATACAAAACTCTAAAAAGTCTTATACAAGCATCATCACATTTATGAACATAAGCGCATACGAAAATAGTTCTAGATTTAAAACCTTTCTTTTATAATGGAAAACATTCTCATAAAATCAAGCAGAAGTCTTTCTATACATTGGTCTCAAACCATATAGAAACATAAGACTTAAGCTTTGAGACACTACCCATGTGAAAGAAGAAGTTGAATGAAATTTGATTCATCTATCATTATAGGCAGACAACACTAACAAATATAAAGTGACAGACTCGGCTCCTCGGCTCACTTTGGTTGCAAAGACTTTCTCCTTAGGCGCATGTCTCGGCAACATAAAACAACGCTTTTGCTCGTTATAGGACTTGACCAAACATGTCAAGACACAAGCTAAATCTCTAAACATAATAATAAAATACATAAGGGAACAAGATGAATTTGTCCTCGAAATTATGATGACTCACCAAGTCTTCAACTCCAAGCTCTTTACAAGCCTATATTCCAAGTATAGGACATCAAATCACCAAATCCTACACGTTGGTAAAAGGAAGAAATTGAGTTACCACATAAAGTACTAATTATGATAGTCATGCAAAAAGCATGCTCAAAAAGAACATTTTTGTTGGAAGTACTATGCATATGCCATTTTCGAGAAAACTTCATGAACAGAAGTATAAAAGGCATAATATACAATCATAACCAACATACGAGTCATTTATTCACATTTGAACATAATCAACATATAATTCATTTCTTCACATTAAGCCTTCGTCTAGTAACCTCAAGTTATACTTTGTGCAATGTATGAATAGTGTCCCATACCACCACCTACATTTAATACCACATCAAGGTCACCAAAGGTGAACTTCACATTCATCCTTTTCACCTTTAGACAATAAACATACATGAGGAACATAAACATTTCAAAAATCATTTCAACACTTTAGGACCATCATCTAGGGCAACCCTAAGTCATACTTGTGCAATGTATGAATAGTATCCCATACTGCTCACACTAATTACTCCTTTGAAATCACCAAAGACAACGCACATTCATATTGAATAAGTCCTGACATGGAAGTAACTTGTAATACAATATGTATACAGCATACATCATCTCATTAAGCATTTAAGTCAAAATTCTTCATTAACTTCATTAAGATCTCCTTCATTCTTATACAGTAAGTCAACCTTCTCATTAGCATCATCATAAAAGCACATTCATCTCACTTAACGTTAGAAAAAAAGACAATATGACTACACTCAAAGCCTAATTGTGCAATGCATAGATGGGATGTCATGCTACCACCCACACTAAATAGTGCATTCTTGAGAAGCCATAGCTCATTAACATTCTTTGTGTGGGTAAGACTTAACCAACATAGACCATGTGAGCAATTCATGGAATCCTGGTGTCACCCTTAGTGGATAAGGAATTCCTACTTGCCTAAGGTAGGCCCATTATTTTTAGCTTTGGTGGATCGTCTAGCTAATATCCTATGTGATCACATAATTATGGGATAGGATATTTCTACTAGATACCCCACCTCAACTAACATGAGGGCATCCATCTCAAGTGATTGTATCTAGAAACACTGCATTAGCTCACATGTGGGCTTTCATCTCATCACTATCCCCTCGGTGCTAAGCATTATTCCCCGCGAATTTCTTTATATTCAATACATTAGACATAATTACGAGATAAGAGATTGTTACTAGATACCCTGCCTCAACTCACATGACGGAATGCACCTCAAACCCAACATTTATTCAATGGATAGGTCATAGATTCAAAATGAGAATAGCCTTTTAACTAAGAATTCCCATATTGTGAGAAATTCTTTTCGTGAAATGTCATTAGCATTCATTAGAGTACAATTGAAAATAGCCTTTAGATCAATACATCATCACAATGATGATCTTTAGAAACTTTATTCATTCTTCATTCATGAGTGTGTGTGTGTGTGAGAATAATATTTCACATAATCATCATCATTCATACAATTTCCTTCTATATATGACCATAATTCATAGTAATCACACACATATAGTTTACATCATAATGATACATTAACCACCACATGTATTGGCACAAAAAATATATCCATCGATCCAATACCACAATATACATAGTAATCAAACCCTTCCATCTTTTAAGTGGAAAAATAACTCAAACACAATTCTACTTCAACATGTAATTTGATCATAACTTGGCCTTCAAGGCTAAAACTTCCAATTCATCAAGACACACTATAATCGACATAATAAGTACGAATATTAAATCAATTCAATAACTAAAACAATATAATGCTTACACATTCCAATATACTTCATAATTCAATCAATTCCTAATCGCAATTCACAACTTAAGAATTTGGGGAAATCGTTTATAGGAGAAATTATCTTAATTTATCATTAAATCATCATTATCTTCATAATTCATCATGTAAACTCCTTTATAATAATTTTGGAATTGAGATCATGCATAGATTGGAAACTAGGGTTTTGGGGAGAAATTGGAGACTTGAAACCATCTTTGAAATTGAATCCTTGAAGGAAACTAAGTCAAGGATCAAAACCCATACCTTTTAAAGAATAAAAACACAAAACTTGAGTTAAAATGGTACTTGATCTTGAGAGCTTGAATCCTTCACCTTCAATGGAGGTTTTTAGAGAGAAATTTTTATAAAAGAGGTGGGCTCTAATTTGAGTTTTAAAATAATGAATTAAAATAGATTTTAATACTTTAAAATCTCTTAAAATACCATAAATAACCCAAAAACCCCATTAACTCAATTAACTTAGAAAGGATTTTACAAATTAATCCTTACCTTGGCCAAGCTATACAACTTTTGCAGGTGCCTTCCACGAAACCCCACCCACAGAACGTGGGTGGGTCCATGATACGCTCAAACTTACTTCTCAAATGAGAAGTAAAGCGGTCGCGTCAAGTAAATAACCCAACTAGTGAGGTTGGGATCGTTCCCACGAGGAAAATAGTCTAGACTTAACTTCAACTTGTTATTACTATTGTTCGGTTGATGACTTCCTTAGAAAGTAAAGCATAAAAAGGGGGGTTTGTATTTCCTAATGAGTAAAAATAACTAACGAACTTGACAGAGACACTTAACAGCTTTTAATTTTGGGTTTTAATCAATTAATCAAAGTAACTAGGGTTTACGTGTTCCCCACAGGTTCATAACTTGATAATTCTAACTATAACAATTCTTTCCGAGTATCTTGCATGCAAAGTGATAAGTTATGTATTTCTAAATCCTTGGTCCGGCATCTAGAAAATCTCACTCCGCACCTTGGTCCGGCTACGTGTGTTGCTTTCCTAACCCTTATCTTTACCTCATATTAAGCATCGTATTTGATATTTGACTCAGTTATTACCTCGTACCAATCAATACTAGCCTATTAGATAGTATACACTAAATCTATGTTAATAATTCTTTTCCTATTATCTACCTCCTTGGTCCGGCAAGTAGCATTAAGGCGAGTTCTAACGTTGATCATCCGTTAAAAAGACTTCTAAGCGAAAGAATTATTAATACATGCAAGAAACTATTCTAGAATTGTTATTTTAGCTAGGGTTTATCCTCTTATTTGCCTATGGTTCCCACAACCCTAGTTATGGAGTTTAGTTACTCATAGCCATACACACAATATTCAAATATATTTAAATAAGAATTAATGTACTTACTTCAATGAGAAAGAATAAAGTCCGAAAATTGCTTGATTAATCACCAAAAATCACTTGTAAGAATCTCCAAAAATCAAACACTAATACACAAAGTCTAATAATATGATGTCTAATGTAGCAGAGTCTAACCTCAAAAACGAGGTTTTTTGAACTAATTATAAAAAATAAAACCTAATTAAACAAGGATTCTAATTACTGAAAATCTGCCAAAACGCGGCTGGGTCGACAGACCTCGCGACGGACCGTCGTGGACGCGACGGACCTTCATGGACTCCGTCGTCCCATACTTAGCAATCTCTTCTGCTGCTCTCTTATACCCCTCGATGGCAAGTGTGACGGACCGTCATAAGCTCGAAGGTCCGTCGAGGGTCTTCGTTTCAGAATACTTCAACTCTTGGAATCTTAGTACTGAGATCACTTCTCTGATCTTCACGACGAACCTGCAGGACGGACCGCCATGGCCATGACGGACCTTCACAAGCTTCGTAATCCCACACTTGGTCATGCTTCCCCATCTTCCTTCAGTAGCTGCACTACGCTGCCACCTACGGACCGTCACAGGCACGACGGACCGTCATAAGCTCCGTAGGTGGTCTCTTCTGCATTTTTTCGCTCAAAATCTCCGCATTCAGCTTTGGACAGATTTCCTGCAAAACAAAGAGAAACTTATATCAAAATTAGCACAAAAAGGCTTTCGGACACACCAAACTTGAGTTAAAAAGTATTAATTATACCGTGAAACCACGGTATATCAACACCCTCAACTTAAATTCGTTGTTTGTCCTCAAGCGACGCACTATGACTCACTACACAATCTTTGTACAATAGTATTCATGTTTTATCCTTTTGCAATCATTTGGCTATCAATCCCGATTAATCTCATCAAATCTATGCATGCTATCACTATTAGGCTTGAATTTTGTGGGATTCGAACATGAAACAAACTCACCATGCACTAACACCTATCCTATTCAATTTCTCACCGAGGTGCTATCAATTCCGATATTGCAACTAGTGTCCTCACTTCAAAACAAAATCCTCATTTTTCACACAATGATTCAGTTTGAGTATAAGGATTACTTTTCAACACTCGCTCTCAGAACAAAGTCACACTCATTCATACCTATTGCCATAAGCTTGCCCTTATTTTCACTGCATTAAGTTCGCTATACAACCCTTAGGCTCACGATAGGACTTTCTTAGCTTGTAACATAGGCTCAGAGTCAGGTAGGGTATATTTAGGTATACTTTAGTGAATTTTGCCCTCCTTGACATATCGGCTAAACCTTCCACTTTCTATCACTTTATCTCGCCCAGTTTCTCCCATTCTTTGACCTTCTTCATTTGTGTAAGTGACTCTTTTCTTTTCTTGTTTGTAATTCTTGTATATTTCCTTTTTTTTGTCAACGAGTTCTTGAGTCACTTTGCTTTTGTTCTGTCTCTCTCTTTGTTCTTTCAACCCCACTTTCCAGAGCATTCCTCAAAACAGTCACCCTCAACTTATGGCTTTGCCATGAGTCAAGGTACACAATACCCAAAGTTGGGTCAGGGCCATAATGAAGGTTGTTTATGCGTTAGCCACCCTCAACTTATGCTTTTGGCATAAGCTGAGGTGCACATGTCCAAGGAGGGACTAGGGCCAACCTATTGTTCCCAGAAAAGATCAGTTGGGGTGAAAAAGAAAGGTCTAATTTTAAGCTCAAATTATTTGGATCAAAGAAGGATAACTTTCATTTGGTTTCTTTTATTTAGGCTAGAAATGGGCTATTTTGAATAAGGGCCTATGATCCTTTCCTAATTGTCTGTTACAACTTACTTTTAGCAGGACTAACCAGGCAAGTTCTAGCTCAGTACCAATAGCGGACTATTCAAATTTCCTCACACTCACTTGACATCTCATCCCAGATTATCAGACGCCTAGTTCGACTTGAAGATTTAGAGTAATGCAATGGTGTAACTCTATTTCATGTTTAGAGCCACACAATTATCAGTTACTACGCCTAGTCATGCAACATTTTCTAGTTTTATCAGGATATCATTTTAGCCATCATGCTTCAGAGTTAAACTATGTACAAACGATGTAACGTGCCGGTTCAACAGAAAAAGTAATCAGTCTTTTGGGGAAAAAGAACACGGGCAAGAAAACCCCAAAAGAGGATAGTGAGTTGGGCTACTCAGACTTCACCCTAACACTCACTTTCCATTTACCCCACCCCCAACAAAAAAGCATGCAATCGTCCCCAATGCATAAAAAATCTAAATATTAGAGTGGTAGGTAAAGCAAACATGTGGCGCGTAGCGCCGTCGATCAGCAAGCTGGTGGGTCCGGTTTCCCGGAACCCACGTCCTCTGAAATCTGGACACCCTCAGTGGTGTCCTCAGCAGCAACCGCATCATCAGTAGTGCCTCCTGCTGTCTCTACAGTGCGGGAGCTAGACTCCCCAGCCGCTATCTGCGATGCTCTGATTTGGTGTGCCTCCGCCTCAGCAAGTGAGGCTCTCCTCGCAGCCTCCATCTCTCGGCGCTCCTTCTTCCTTGCTCGCGCCTCATCCTCTGCTCGACCCCTACGCCTCTTGGCACTCTCTGGAGGGGGAGGTGGTGGAATTTCAGAAGTAGTAAACAGGGCAGCCAATACTGTGTCCTCAGCAGGCTCGACAGAAGGGTCCTCAGAATCCGGCACCCTCGCCGCTAGTATCGTGGCGATGTCTGCACGAAGACTGTCGACTGCAGTCTGAAGAGTCGACACATCTACCGGAGGGTCTGGTCGAGCTAACACTCTCAACTCAAAGGCATCTAGGCGCTGGTTAACCTCAGCAATCTTCTGCTGCATCATCCTCTCTGTACGCGCTTCCGACTCAGTAATAGACTTCTGCATCCACGGCTGGATATGATGCAGAAGAGTGGCCATTTGTGCATCCAGTATTTGGACCCTAGCAAGCGGGGCCAGTAACGGTAGAGGGGCTGTGCTACTACCCGGGATAGACTCGACGGGGTTGGTAGTGTAGTGGATGCCTGTGTAGCTGTGGGGCCTGGGCTACCGAATCCACAAGATCATCAGCAAGAGGGGGCAGCTCTGGACGGGGCCCTCTGCATGGCGCCAACTCATTGGCCTCGTCTCTGATGAGGCCGATGTCAACGGTGCCCTGCGGGGTCTTCAACTGATCTATGTGCCATATGGGCACACCTGCAGACCTGCAAAGGGCAAAGATCATACACGGAAAGGGGTAGGTAGTAGTGACCTTGAATGCCCTCTCGTGCATGACTGCCTGGAGAAGCCATGCGAAGTCCACCTCGAAGCCGGCTATCATCGCCGCCATCAACACTGCTCGATCCCAGGTGACGATGTTATCAGCAGCTGTGGGGGAAAGGCAGTGACGGACGAGCAGCCACAAGAACTTTGCAACGAACATGAGGTTGGCCTTCTTGATGGGCCCCTTCGGCTCAGTGACCCAATCGGCACCCTCTCCGTCGACTGATAGGTGCAGAGCCATCCACCTCTTGGTGGTCTCTCTTAGTGCCTGCTCGCGCAAGAACTGTCCATCCTTTACTATCTGCCAGTGATAGTCAAACTCGGCAGTGATGGGGGTCCGCGTAGCATCTGCACTCTCGCCGTATATGAACCGGCGGATAGCTGGCAGGGAAATGTCAACCTGCACGCCCCGGACTCGAACCTGCTCCAGTGGGGCCTGTTTAGCGGGAGCAGCCCGCCTATCGATCTGTGATCGGAGAGTCGCTACGTAGGATGCGTAGAACTCTCGGACCACTTCCTCGCTGTATCGTCCCAACGGACGGGCTGTCCACTCTAAGCGATGCCTGGTGAATAGGTTGTGCATCTCCGGCATCGATGGGAGACTCCCTGTAAGTACCCGCCGCTCCAAGGTGAGTGTCCGAGTCATTACTCCTTTATCAGTCAGGAATTTGGCGTCGGAGTAAACTTGAAACTGGCCTTCAACACACCACTGGTTTGGCTGGTCAGAGGCTGGGTGGGGACCCCGGCAGCGGTGCCAAAATTTGATACGCTCAAACTTACTTCTCAAATGAGAAGTAAAGCGGTCGCGTCAAGTAAATAACCCAACTAGTGAGGTTGGGATCGTTCCCACGAGGAAAATAGTCTAGACTTAACTTCAACTTGTTATTACTATTGTTCGGTTGATGACTTCCTTAGAAAGTAAAAGCATAAAAAGGGGGGCTTGTATTTCCTAATGAGTAAAAATAACTAACGAACTTGACAGAGACACTTAACAGCTTTTAATTTTGGTTTTAATCAATTAATCAAAGTAACTAGGGTTTACGTGTTCCCCACAGGTTCATAACTTGATAATTCTAACTATAACAATTCTTTCCTAGTATCTTGCATGCAAAGTGATAAGTTATGTATTTCTAAATCCTTGGTCCGGCATCTAGAAAATCTCACTCCGCACCTTGGTCCGGCTACGTGTGTTGCTTTCCTAACCCTTATCTTTACCTCATATTAAGCATCGTATTCGATATTTGACTCAGTTATTACCTCGTACCAATCAATACTAGCCTATTAGATAGTATACACTATATCTATGTTAATAATTTTTTTCCTATTATCTACCTCCTTGGTCCGGCAAGTAGCATTAAGGCGAGTTCTAACGTTGATCATCCGTTAAAAAGACTTCTAAGCGAAAGAATTATTAATACATGCAAGACACTATTCTAGAATTGTTATTTTAGCTAGGGTTTATCTCATTATTTGCCTATGGTTCCCACAACCCTAGTTATGGAGTTTAGTTACTCATAGCCATAAACACAATATTCAAATATATTAAATAAGAATTCATGTACTTACTTCAATGAGAAAGAATAAAGTCCGAATTGCTTGATTAATCACCAAAAATCACTTGTAAGAATCTCCAAAAATCAAACACTAATACACAAAGTCTAATAATATGATGTCTAATGTAGCAGAGTCTAACCTCAAAAACGAGGTTTTTCGAATTATTTATAAAAAATAAAAACCTAATTAAACAAGGATTCTAATTACTGAAAATCTGCCAAAATGCGGCTGGGTCAACGGACCTCGCAACGGACCGTCGTGGACGCGACGGACCGTCATGGACTTCGTCGTCCCATACTTAGCAATTTCTTCTGCTGCTCTCTTATACCCCTCGACGGCAAGTGTGACGGACCGTCATAAG
This sequence comes from Solanum corneliomulleri, assembly GCA_027704805.1. Taxonomy (NCBI): domain Eukaryota; kingdom Viridiplantae; phylum Streptophyta; class Magnoliopsida; order Solanales; family Solanaceae; genus Solanum; species Solanum corneliomulleri. Next base: position 2,617 of record JAKWIY010001274.1, on the reverse strand, counting down.
CTCGACGGTCCGTCGAGGGTCTTCGTTTCAGAATACTTCAACTCTTGGAATCTGGGTACTGGGATCACTTCTCTGATCTTCACGATGAACCTGCAGGATGGACCGTCATGGCCATGACGGACCGTCACAAGCTTCGTAATCCCACACTTGGTCAGACTTCCCCATCTTCCTTCAGTAGCTGCACTACGCTGCCACCTACGGACCGTCACAGGCACGACGGACCGTCATAAGCTCCGTAGGTGGTCTCTTCTGCATTTTTCGCTCAAAATCTCCGCATTCATCTTTGGACAGATTTCCTGCAAAACAAAGAGAAACTTATATCAAAATTAGCACAAAAAGGCTTTCGGACACACCAAACTTGAGTTAAAAAGTATTAATTATACCGTGAAACCATGGTATATCAGTCCACACTCACTACTGTTGAGTCCTGGTTAGGTTTTTCATCTTGGTCCTGGGGGACTTGACCTACAGAGGCTATCCATGGTGCGTGGACCCCATTTGTCGATCACCTTCGTTTTGACAAACTTCAAGTTTCTTTGGGGTCTTGGGGGTTAGGCTGAGGGTCCTCCTAAAGGACCCCTTGAGTAGTCCTTAGAGGGGTCGTAACTTTATGTCTAACCCAAAACCACTCAACCTAAGCTTGGGACATTGAACAACAATAAAAAACCTCAATTAAAACTTAAAACTAAACTCGTTAGGCTCTAATTTCACCAATTAGATTTTAGGATTGTTACATTATCCCCCACTTGGAAGCATTTCTACTCAAATGACACTTTAAATATATTAAAGGGGTTAAAGACTCAATACTAACAGCCCATCATGCATGAAATTATAACCAATGCACAAAACTAGGAGGAAACCTCAACTCCACATCAATAATCTCTATGTAACACAAGAAAGTAGGAAATACATCTATAAACTCATTATGCATGAAAACTTCAACATTTCTCATTTCATTGGAGGAACTTCTTTCTCCAACAATTCATCTCATAAAGCATATAGGCAACTCATATTAAATGCACATCATCATGAGGAACATATATCATAAAAACTCTTTTTCCATTTAAACATGAATTCATAAAGAACATAGATATTGAGTCGATGGAACATAATTCATCCATGAATCCAAAAACATGAAACAAGCTACAATGAACTCTTAAAAAATTTCCTATTCAGCTTACCTTCTTCTCACATTTTTCATGGAAACCACTTCTTTACTCTTTTACTACTTAACTTATCGGTCTAAGATCCCAACCAGTACTTCTAAACTAGGAAGGTCCTCATTCAGAAACTCTTTCTCATAAACAACCTTATCAACACCACTCAATGTCTCATGTGAGTCTACCACACTAGGCCTAAACTCATCAAACTCACTAGACCTCATAAGGTCAGATTATATAGAAAGCCTAAGTCATGAACATAAAGGACACTCTATGTCCATACCATCTAAGTACATTATCCCACACTTGGGAGTAAGCCTATATTGCCTCTTCTGCATCACTTCTCTCAAATTCTAAGGTGAATAACACTTCCACCCTTGTTTCAAAACGGAGTACTCACTCAACATATCTAGGCATCACTTAAACATGATTAATCTTCAACTCTTTCAGCATACCTTAAAACTCATCATAACCTTCTACCAGAAACATACATAACCATAAAGCAGCCCATTCATGCTAAAGAAATCATCACAGTCTATCACCCTAAATCTTAACAAGTCACATATCCATAATTGACATCGCAACAACCTTTTCTCCCTCGCTCATACGGTCATAAGTCTTTCAAGTGTTCATATCCTAAATACCATCGAATATGGAATAAGGAAAAATCGCTATAGACTTAAACTCTATGGCACGACTTGAAGAATAAAGAAAAGAGACTTTCCTAACACCCTATAGCCTCTTATTCATAACTGTGACGCACTTAAAATTGTGAACAAGAATACTTGATGTGGTTTAAGACATCCTAATACCTTTCTAAAATCATGTGCTCAAATACCATGTTTGCCATTACCTGAGCCTATACTCTAGAAGAGACACGGCATAGAAGACCCTGAAAAGTTTAATACAAGCCTCATAGCATTCGTAAACGTAGGAGATGAGGAAAATAGAGCTAAACTTTCAAAAATTCTTTTAAATCGAAATCATTCTCATAAAATCAAGTGGAAATATTTGTATACATTGTCTTTGACCATCTGCAAACATATGACTTAAACTTTGGGACACGGCCCATAAAAAATACCTAAACATAAAAATGAAAGACATATGGTAACAAGATGGGTTTGTCCTCGAAACTATGAGGACTCACCAACTCTTCAACTCCAAGCTCCTTACAAACCTATCTTCCAAGTATAGGACATAAAATACACAAATCCTACACTTTTCTAAAAATGAAGAAATATGGGTTAGCACATAAATTACTAAGTATGATAATCATTCAAAAACAATGCTCAAAAGGACATTTTTATTGGAAACCATGCATATGAAATTTTTTAGAAAACTTCATAAACATATGCATAAGAGGCATAATATACAAACATGACCAACATACAAGTAATTTATTCACATTTGAACGTAATCGACATATAGGTCATTTCTTCACATTAAGCCTTCACCTT
>JAKWIY010001273.1:0-22728 GCA_027704805.1 Solanum corneliomulleri | reverse complement strand
TTTCACCATCTCTCGCCATTTTGAAACCACCATCATTATTAGATGGGAACCTTATTATATTAATAAATATACCACAAAGTAGATAATAGTTCCATCCCTTTTCTACACACAATCAAGAACTACAGACCCAAAATCATTCGAACAAACTTTTTTTAGCTTAATATAGTGACAATCAACTTATTTTCTTTGGTTGAACTTTTAATGAGAAAATGCACAAGTATCCCCTTAGACTATGATCGAAATTTCAAAGACAACCTTAACTAACCTTAAGTCCTATTATCTCCTGAACTTATTTTTTTTATAGTTTTGTGCACCATTTGTATTATGTCGCACACTCCTTGACGTCACACAATTGAGGTGAGTGAGAGATATTTGGATGCCACGTAAGTAAAAAGGTGCACAAATTATAAAAAAATAAGTACAAAGGGTAATAAAACGTTAATTTATTTAAGGGGGTAATTGTGTATTTTCCCAACTTTTAATACAAGGAAATTTTTTGATCCTATTTTCAATACCCAAAAACGACCCACGGAAATTTTGTATGCACTTGCAATTTTGGGAATTGAATTTGGTGTGGACCTTGTTGATATCTCGATATCATTTAGTATGAAACACACGCTAAGGAGCATCATTCGTGCGAATTCATAGTCGTTATACTTATTTACGAATTATTCAAGGTAACAACTTCTAAAATCATCAATCTCCCTTAGAATTTCTTCAAGGAAGAAATCTTGTTTTTTGTTACTTCCATGAATCAACATTTTAGAGCCTTCGGCTTGAAATCTTCAACAAAATTGAGTTCTAACTTTCCATGGTGATAAGGTCTCAATGAAACAACTTTAGGATTATGGACATGGTCATCACTTTTTTGATTGTCAATCCTCATAAATAGTGGAACTTTTGGTATTTGACGTCTTCTTGATATAGTTTGTTGTCTTGGAATTGTAATGTCCAACATTTCTGAAGAAACCTTACCCCTAGATCATGAACCAGATTCTTGATTATTTGCCTAAGAAAAGAGTCAAATAAAACAATATACTTTAACTAAAACCTTCCTATCTCAAGGAAGGAAAAACTCAACTCTGTTTTTCTTGCTCAATTACAATTTTTTGATTAACTCTAATCGAATTCTTCAAATTCACAAGAAGTCAAACCCACTTCTTGCAAGCTTACTCACAAATACTCTCTCTCCACAAGAAGCCAAACCCACTTCTTGTTTACAATCACACAAGCTCACAAACTTACAAAGAAACTCACAAAACTCACAAGCTAACAAAAACACACAAAAACTCACAAATACACTCTTTGCTGCCTCTCTCTTCTTCTCGCCTCACTTTTCTTCGATTTCCAAGGACTAAGTTCTTTTGCTTGATATCTTTGTTTGTATAGACTTTTGATGATCAAGAAATATCTCCTCTCTTTGAGTTTGATAATAATTCTGATTTCTACATCCTTCTTTGATATGGAAAGATTTTCTTTTTTGTTATATAAAATAAACAACCTTTTAAGAAAAGGTTTTGTCTTCGTATAAAGTAGACAGCCTTATAAGAAAAGGTTTTGTCTTATTTATTTATGGAAATATACTTTTTTTATTTTCATTCTTTCCATAAATAAATCTGTGCCTTAATATTTCTCCTTCGCCCCTTTTTCCATAAAACGACATCTGATTTAATAAATGAACGTGGTTCATAAGTTATCATCATCAAAAGTATTTGTCATTATCAAAAGTAATTAACACAAATTCCATCAAATTCCCCCTTTTTGATGATGACAAATAATACCCAAATAATACCAATTTTGAGAAACTGTTCCCCCCTTTTAACGTATCAAAAAGCCCAAGATAGAGCCAAAATATATCCACCGTATCAATATAGAAAGATACTACTACAATATATCCACAAAGCTATAGCAGCAATACAACCAGCAAAAATAGCTGAACCATTAACAGTATCTGAATATAGGACAGAAAAGGCACTAACTAAGGCCTAGAAAAAACTTTAAGCATATGATCAACACGAGCATTGTTATCAATTTGCTGTTGACTGAGTTGATCTTTTAATCTCCCAACTTCCCCTGAGAAGCAGCCAACTGGGCTTGAAGATAGTAACTTCATCTTTTAATTAACCATTTTGAGCTCGAGCCTCATTAAGTTCAGAAATAAGAGCAGTAACTGGACCAGCAGAGCGAAGAGGAACTTGATCCACAACATCATCCAAGAGATTGCATTCAGCAAGAGTAGTTTGAGTGAACATATCATACTTGCTCAAAGATCAGCCATCCTTCAAAGGTACCCCAAATTCTTTAAACACAATAGTCAACATATTCCCATATGCTAATTGATGAGGTTTCTCAGGATCCACTTTCGACCATATGCTGAATTATAAGAGAGGGCCAATTAATAGGATACATGGTATCCAAAGCATGACCAAGACCCATATCTCGAAAATTTGCTTCATGTCTCCTTTCTCCTCTAGGGATAATACCTTTGTGAACTACTTCAAGCACTAACTTGTGGAAAGGAGACATTTCTCCTTTCAGTACCTTTCGCGGTCGGTCACTTAACCTCCTTTGTGTGAATTTTGAAGTTAATGCACAATTATCATCCTTACCCCAGTGATATTCCTCCAACCCTATGCAAGGAATACGAAGTATTGACCCTAACCTAGTTTTGTCAAAAACTATATCTACCATGAATGGACGAAGAAAGTACTGAATAATCTATCATTGTCAAATTGGCATAAAACTCAGCCACTTCTACATCAAATATCATGTTATCAGAGTGAAGAAAAATGTCTACCCACCCCTGTACTGTAAGCAATGCTAACAATTTTTTTATCGCAGTATCATCTCTAATATCCGGATGAATTGTTCTATACCTTTCAAGATTTTCTATGATTTAAAATAAGCTTTCTTTCCCATGACAAGAAACTTAATTTCATTTTTGGTTAGGGTTTTAGGCGAGGGAGGGTTTGAAGAGCGAGCAGATTCTAAAATTTTTTCATCAGAATTTGAAATAACAGGGGTGGAAGAAGAGCAAACGGGTGACTTGCTAGTGCAATGACGTTTTTTGGTTGATTTTGCCAACATCTCTAGATGAGCTTGTCTTGCTTGTCGAGTTCGAGTAGTACGAATCACCTTTCGTTTGACAGCAATATGCTTGCAAGGATGTCGAGGAACTGGTGTAGACGAAGGTAATTCATGTGTTTAAAGAGCGTGAGAAGATGGAATACGGTTTGGAGGTGTGAAAGGGTTAGGGAGTTGAGAATTTTCTTGGGGAATGGACGAAGGAGATGGTGGGGAAGAAAATTGGAGGTGGTGGTCGGCTGATGGTGATGGTGGTGGATTGGTTTCCCCCTAAGTAGTTGCCGGAGTTTCCGATGTGAGGGTAGGTTCTTCATCATTATCAGACTAATCGACGAGAAGAAGAGAGGAAGCCATAATTTTTTTTTGTTTGTGTGTGTGGGGAAGGTAAAAAGATTTTATGGGGAATAGAAGAGTAATGATGATGAACTGGTACATTATGTAGACTTCTAAAAAAAGGAAGCCATTTGAAGCGACGGTGGTCACATCGAAGAGACGTTTGGAGTTTTAATGTGACTCTATGTATTTCCCGCCCCAAAAAAATTAAATAGAAGATTCAAGTTGAAAATAAAAAAACCTGAGTCCATGGTGAGTAGTTACTGGTTCTTTGAAAAAATAAGAACCTGAGTCTGTGATGAGTAGAACCTGGTTCTTTGGTGATTAATTCTGAAACACAAGTCCCAAGGATAGACGATTTTTAAGGAATGGTTCTCGCCCAAGAGCCTTAGTGAAAATGTCTGCGATTTGGTCCTCAGTGGAGCATAATTTTATTATGATAAATCCTTTTTCAACATTGTCTCTCAGAAAGTGATGTCGGATGTCAATATGTTTAGTATGTTTATGTTGGATTGTGTTTTTTCCCATATTGATAGAACTAGTGTTATCACACATAATGAGAATACAACCTGTCTTGACCCCAAAGTCTTCTAATTGTTGCTTGATCTATAATAATTATGCACAACAAGATGCAGCTTCTACATATTCTGCCTCTGCTTTTGAGAGGACAACATAATTTTGTTTTCTTAGTGGCCTATGATACGAGACATGGTCCTAGAAAAATTGCCATTTAGATGTACTTTTTCGGTCAACTATGTATCCGGCGTAGCGAACATCAGCAAATCCTACTAAATCAAATGAGTCTCCGGATGGGTACCATAGCACCAGGTTCATAGAACCTTTGAGGTACCTAAGTATTCTGTTTACTGCTTTTAAATGAGATTCTTATGGACATGACTGAAATTGTGCACAAAGTTCAACACTAAACATGATGTCAGGCCTGCTTGCAGTTAGGTATAAGAGTGATCCAATCATACCTCTATATTTTGTATCATTAACTGGAGAACCTATTTCGTCTTTATCTAACTTTGTTGTAGTGCCAATGGGAGTGTCAATTATCTTTGCTTCATTCATGTCAAATTTTTTCAGTTGTTCATTGATGTATTATTGTTGATGAATGGAGGTTCCTGTAGGAGACTGATCAATTTGAAGACCTAGGAAGAAGGTTAGTTCACCCATCATACTCATCTCAAACTCACTACTCATGAGTTTGGCAAAGTCAATTCCAAGTGAGGGGTCAGTTCCACCAAATATGATGTCATCGACATAAATTTGTACAATGAGCAAATCTGAACCTTGCTTTTGAAGAAAGAGTGTGTTGTCTATTTTTCCACGGGAGTAACCATGTGTTATAAGAAATGTGGATAGATGATCATACCATGCTCTTGGAGCTTGCTTTAGTCCGTACAGTGCTTTTTCTAGCTAGTAGACATGTTCAGGCTTATCTGGGTCCTCAAAACCAGGGGGTTGTTTTACAAACACTTCTTCTTGTAGAAAACCACTCAAAAATGCACTTTTTACATCCATCTGATAGAGTTCGAATTCCATATGGGCTGCAAAAGCAATTAACATTCTTATACCTTCCATTCTTGCCACTGGTGCAAAGGTTTCATCATAGTCGATTCTTTTTTCCTGGTTGTAGCCTTGAACCACTAGTCGAGCTTTGTTTCTAGTGATCTGACCTTGGTCATCTAGTTTGTTTCTGAAGACCCATCGAGTACCTATGACAGTTCGATCATGTGGCCTGGGAACCAGGTTCCATACTTTGCTTCTTTCAAACTGACTTAGTTCCTCTTGCTTAGCTATAATGCAGTCTGGATCTCCCATGGATTTTTTAATATTTTTGGGAACAGCTAGAGATAGATATGCTGAGAAGGCACACATATTTCGTACTTTAGATCTGGTATAAATCCCTGATTCCAATGGTGTGAGGATGTTTTGAATGGGATGAGTACTTTGATGTTTCCAACCATGAGCCTGAGAGAGATTTTGAGTTGATTTAGATACTGGAGTATCTGATGTTTCTATTTCTGTCTCTGTTGGTATATTTTCAATTTCTTGAAGATTTGGCTTATTTGTGGTATTATCCTCATCTGATGGTAAATCTTCCAATGGTTTTGGAAGATGTACATCAGGATTATCAGATTCTTCTATTGTACTTTCATAAAAACAACATGCATGCTTTCTTCCACTCGATTTGTTATTTTGTTGAGTACTTTATATGCTTTGCTTTGTGTTGAATATCCCAAGAATATTCCTTCATCACTCTTAGCATCAAATTTTCCCAAATTTTCCTTTCCATTATTGTGCACATAACATATGCATCCAAATGGTCGAAGATGTGCTAAGATCGGCTTTCTTCCTTTAAGTAGTTCATATGGGGTTTTATTTAAAAAAGTCCTTATTGTGCACTTGTTTATCAGAAAACAAGCAATGTTTATAGCCTCTGCCCAATAGAATTTTGGTAGTTTTCTTGCTATTAGCATGGTTCTAAAGATGTCTTCAAGACATCTGTTCTTAAGCTCAACTACACCATTTTGTTGTGGAGTTCTTGGTGTAGAGAAATTGTGATCAATTCCATTTGTAGTGCAAAAACTTAAGAATTATGAGTTTTCATATTCTGAACCATGATCTGATCTTATGTTTATGATTTCTGTATTGAGTTTATTCTGAACTAGTCTAACAAATATTTCAAATACTTCATAAGTTTCATCTTTTGTTGCCAAAAACAGAGTCCAAGTAAACCTTGAGTAGTCATCAACTATTACAAGAATGTATCTTTTGCATCCTCTACTTATCACACACATTGGTCCACATAAGTCTATGTGAAGCATCTCTAGAGGTTTTGTGGTACTAACCATTCCCTTTGGTTTGAAAGATGATTTGGATTGTTTCCCTTTGACATAAGCGCCACATAATTGTTCACTTTGCATAATTTTCCCAGGAAATCCTCTAACTAGATCTTTTAATATTAGTTTGTTAATTGTAAAGAGACTAATATGTCCTAGCCTTTTGTGACAACGGGCAGAGCTTTCAGTGAGGGCACTAAGGCAAGTAAGTGAATTTTCTGACCTTTTTATTTTAGTTGTGTATACATTCTTGTGTCTCTTTCCCAGAAGTACCAGTTCCTCAGTTGTTGAGTTTATCACTCTACATTCACCTGCAGTAATACTACCTTGTTCCCTTTGTCACACATTTGAGATATGCTTAGTATGTTATGTTGAAGTCCATTTACGTAGTATACATCATCAATGGCTTGTTTGAGATTGATTCCTACTTTTCCAATTCCTTGTATTTCCCCAGTTTTTCGTTTCCAAAGGCTACGTTTCCACCTTTAACTCTTTTTAGTGAGAGAAAGTTATCTTGATTTCCTGTCATATATCTTGAGCAGGCGCTATACAGGTACCAGTGCTTTCCTTTTTTCTGTCACTGAAGCCTGCAGTTTTATTCAGACAGAGTTAGTGTAGGTACCCAGATCCACTTAAGTGTCTGTTTGTGATTGAAGGGGTGTATGAGAGTTTATTTAGCCCATCTAGAAAGAACTTTAGAAGTGGAAACAAGTTCAGGATCAGTTTTATTTTGAATTTTTCTTAGAAAGGAGAAATTTTTCTGATGAGCAATTTGTTTTTTATCACATGCATGACTCTTATGTCCTGTCAAGCCATAGTGAGAGCATAGACAATCTACGTTAGGATTTTTTGTTTCAGAAAAGCCTATTCCAGGTCTTGTGCTAGATTGACTTTTATGGAGACTATCAAGAATTATGGAGGACCTGTTCCACCTCATGCTGTTCTCTGTTACCTGTTAAGTCGTGTTCAATTTCTTTTGTAAGGGTTGATTTTTTCAAGATGCTAGACTTTAAATCTTTTTCTAATTCTACTTGTTTATTGAGCAGGGAACAAATTTGTTGTTCTAGAGTCATGTTCCCTTCTCTTAGTGATGCGGAATCTTTCATTAGTAGTTCTTTTCATTGCAGGTTGACTGATATGCCTCAATTACAGTTTCCAATAATGACTCTAGCTCTCTTTTAATATAGCTTTCACAGTTTTCTTTAGTGAAAGTTGAGCTAACTTGACTGTTTTGGTATTCTTCTTCTTGCTCGGAATCTAAACCAGCCATCAGAGCATGAATTTTATCTTGTGCTTAACAAGTACTTTCTTTGTTTGCTTCTTCAATTACAGCCACTAATGCAAGAAAGTCAAATTTGTCTTCTTGCTTTTTTGCAAATAGAGATTGATTCTCGATTTCCTCATTCTCAGATTCATCTTCAGATATGCCTCCCATTACAGCGAGTGCCTTTTTCATGGATATGTCCACCTCTTGATTTGTCATTCTCCGGTTATTGGGAATATATCTGTCTTCTGTTGCCTTTTCTGGGTTGTTTTACTTTTATTCTAAGGCCCGTAGTGGACAGAATTTTATAAAGTGGTCTGGACTACCACCTTTGATGACAATGATGTTCTCTTGAATTTTCAACATTCTTTTGTGTACTCTTTTTTTTTTTAAATGTTTGTCCCCTTTTTAACAGTTTGGATAATCTTTTGGCCATGAGTGCTATGTTTTCATCCTCAAAATCTTCTGAAGTAGTAGTTTTAAGAGCAAAATTATTTTCTTTCCTTTTACTACCAATCTCTCTTTCTTGATTTTTCTTCAGTTCGTATGTTATGAGGTTTCCAATGAGCTCATACATAGCAAGCGTATCTAAGTCACGTGCTTAAGTAATTTCTTCAACTTTACTTTTCCATGATTCAGGTAAGACGCTCAAGAATTTTCTGACTGCCTTTCCGTTTGGAATTACTTTACCTAGTGCACATATCTTGAATAGTTTATCCTTCCATCATTCTGAACAGTTTGTATTGTCTATTCAAGTTGTCAATCTTTGATTTCTTAACCTGAGTTGTTCCTTCATGTGCATTCTGCAAGGTTTCCCAGATTGACTTAGCATCTTGGCAAGAAGAGATCCTGTTGTACTTGTCTGGTCCTATGCCACAAATTAGAATTTTCTTAGATTTTGCATTATTTGAATTGCCAGTTTATCTGCGGCATCCCACTCATTTCTCTCCTGCGGTACCATTGTTTCTCCATCAGGCCCCTTTTTCATAGGAATAGTAGGACCATCTAAGACTACACTCCAGAGATCGGGATTTTCTACTATCAGATGATCTATCATGCGAATCTTCCACCATTCATAAAATTTTCCGTTGAACAGTGGTGGTCGAGTTTGAGAAGCTCCTTCTTGGGGGGTAGGTGGTGCTGCCATTTTCTTTTCAAGATGTTAATCTTTTAGCGAAAAGATCCTGCTCTGATACCAATTGATGAAACCTTACCCCTAGATCAAGAACCAGGTTCTTGATTATTTGCCTAAGAAAAGATTCAAATAAAATAATATACTTTAACTAAAACCTTCCTATCTCAAGGAAGAAAAAACTCAACTCTATTTTTCTTGCTCAATTACAATTTTCGATTAAGTCTAATTGAATTTTTCAAATTTACCAGAAGCCAAACCAACTTCTTGCAAACTTACTCACAAATACTCTCTCTCCACAAGAAGCCAAACCCACTTCTTGTTTACAATCACACAAGCTCACAAACTTATAAAGAAACTCACAAGCTAACAAAAACACACAAAAACTCACAAATACTCTCTTTGCTGCCTCTCTCTTCTTCTCGCCTCACTTTTTCTTGATTGCCAAGGACTATGTTCTTCTGCTTGATATCTTTGTTTATATAATAGACTTTTGATGATCAAGAAATATCTCCTCTCTTTGAGTTTGATAATAATTCTGATTTCTACATCCTTATTTGATATGGAAAGATTTTCTTTTTGTATTAAATAAACAACCTTTTAAGAAAAGGTTTTGTCTTCGTATAAAGTAGACAACCTTATAAGAAAAGGTTTTGTCTTATTTATTTATTGAAATATACTTTTTTTATTTTCATTCTTTCCATAAATAAATTTGTTCCTTAATATTTCTCCTTCGCCCCTTTTTCCATAAAACGACATCTGATTTAATAAATGAACCTGGTTCATAAGTGATCATCATCAAGAGTATTTGACATTATCAAAAGTAATTGACACAACTTCCATCAATTTCAAATTCTAAGGACTTCTTTTTTTATGCCTTCCTGATTGAAAAAGTAACGTTAGTTAATAGAGTTTAAGTTTTATACGCCTGCATTATAAAATATTATCTGCACAATCGATTAACTTATTGGGTAATTATTGAAAAATGTACATGAATTAAAGTTTTACGCACCTAAAGTATATAAAAGAAATACACAATCAAATCACTTGAAAGGCAATGACACGTATTATTTTAGATTTCTTTAGTACTATCTCGAAGTATGGAACTTGATAAATTTTATAGATTGAGAAAGTTTGGACTCTGATCAATTTATAACTAGAGAAAAGTACTGACACTCATATGAGGTTTTAAATTGTATTTATTGACCAAATATAAATTCAATCAAGATAATTTTAAATACCAATAATAGTATGCTATTACTATTTCATGTTAAAATTGAGTAATATATGAAAAATCATTAACAATATCAGTTAATTTATTATAAATCTTAGGGATAATGCCCAAGTACCCCCTCAACCTATGCCCGAAATCTCAGAGACACACTTATACTATACTAAGGTCCTATTACCCCCCTGAACTTATTTTATTAATAATCTTTTACCCCTTTTCGACCTACGTGGCACTATCTTGTGGGCCAACGATGGTTGACTTTTTTTTTCAAACTAGTGCCACGTAGGCTAAAAAGGGGTAGAAAATTACATATAAAATAAGTTCAGGGAGGTAATAGGACCTTAGTATAGTATAAGTGTGTCTTTGGGATTTCGGGCATAGGTTGAGGGGGTACTTGGACATTATCCCTAAATCTTAATATACTCGTAACAAATATTTCTAAAATCGAAACAAGCCCTTCTTATAGCGCTATGTGGACTTTACCACAATAAACCATTAAAATAATATTTTGCACGACAAAACTTAGAAGATAAAAATTAGCAGACTTAATGTTGGTAACTACTAGTCACTCTTCTTCTTATTTAGAAATGGAAGTTTGGGTGTACTAGCAATGAACTCTAGAGTTGTACAAGAAGTTTTGTTTTTTGTACTACATCATTTGAGCCATATCTTGTTATTTAGAAATGGGAGTTTGGGTGTACTAACAATGAAATCTAGAGTTGTACAAGAAGTTTTGTTTGTTGTACTACACCATCTGAACCATATTCACTATAAAATAAACATTTGTACTACAGGTGTCTTCCTTATCTAATTTTCAATAATTTTGCTTTGATTCTTTTTTCTACTTTCTCTATTTTTTATTCTCTCTATTCTCGCTCTTGGCAAAGAAGGAGAAGAAGAGATTTACAAATGGAGAACAATTGATGGAAAACTAGAGGTGACTGTTTCGAGTCCGAGCTGATGCATTAATTTGGTGAAGAGGTTTCATATTTGACTAGGAAATTTTGAGATAATTTTCATTCTAATCATTTTTTACGTTGAAGGTGGTTTGGATAACTCCTTGTCCATAAGCTGGATTTGTCTGTGACTGTTTATGTTTTTGTGTTTTATATGCAGTATAGTTATATATTGTTTCTTGTGATTCCTTTTGGTATTTACCTTCCACTGTCTTTCATTATATGTTTTGTAGTTGCTGAGATATGGCATTATCACACTAATTATCACTAATTTTGTGTTTTATATGCATTTCATTTATATATTCTTGCTCGTGATTGTTCTTTTGCCTGATTGGTGTTTACCTTTATTGTCTTCATTATGCTAGTTGCTGAGACTTGACATTCCCACATTAATAGCTACTTCTTTTGTGTGTTAAATCTAATTCAGTTATATATTCTTGCTCATGATTATTTTTTGATGTTTAGCCGTTGTGCAGTACAATTAAGAAAGGCATAATACATATATTGGACCCTAAACTTGGCTTCAAATATTAACTTTGACCTCCAACTTTCATAATGCACAAACAGACACTTTAACTATCAAACTTTTAAATAAATAAACACATGAGTCCTACATGACAAAATACATGTAGGATACCACGTAGGACAAAAAATGACATGTAGGACATGTGTTTCTATTTGTTTAATTTTATACAATTTTAAGTGTCTATTTGTGCACACTCAAAGTTAAAGAGCATATATGTGATTTGAAGCCAAGTTAAGAGCATATTTATGTATTATAATTAATGTTTTTGATGAGCTAAGAATGACAATTTCAACATTAATGTCTTAAGCATTGGACACATTTACTTCAGGAAAATCTGTCAAGTGTAGGAGAACTCACTAAACTGTTCACTGTAGAGAATAGCAGAAGAAAAATATAATTCGGGAAGCCTTCTGCTAGCCCAAGATCATTAACTAAGATCGGAAGATTCAACTCAAGAAGAGAAAACTAAAAATGAAAATTGAATACTCTTTTATTAGGCTGTTCTTGGTTTGCTTGAGTTTTATTACAAATGTACACTATCATCCCATATTTATACTAACCTATGGATTGTTCTAGATACTACAAGCTCTAGACTATTCTATCATTTACTACAAAAATATCTTCAAGAACATTCTAGTGAACTTATCTTCTATCACTTTATTTAGAATATCTAGATATATCTTCAAGATAATTATTCTAAGTACCACACTAGACCATTCTAAAAACTATACTAGAAAAATCTATGATATTCCAAAATACAACTTTATCATTTTTCACACTCCCCTTAAAGTGATTTATGGAAACTACCCCACACTTGTTGTGGAAGAACTCAAATGAATCTTTGAGCCACGTCTTGGTGAAAATCTCAGCATTTTCTTCCGAACTCCTCTTCCTTCTTCAAATTATAAAGATTTTTCACCATCAGTTGATCCATGTTGATTATCTCCTCGTTGAGTTCTCAAACTCCCCATTTTTCTCAACTTCTCAACAATTATATTATCGGGAGAAACACTATCAATTTCCTGTGAAGTCTCAACACTAACATAGGATCTACTGTCATATTCTCTTATCATCTCCTTGATATATTATTTGGCAGCTTCATAGCTTTCAAAGAGCATATTGTTTGACTCCAACACTTAAATATAAACTTCTTCCTCTATTGAACATTTTCCCCACTCTTCTTCTTTTTTTTTGGCAACTTTTTGAGCCATATTGCTCTCCTTGGCTAGTCGATATTTCTTTATGTGCCCTAATTCGCCACAACAATAACATCTGAGAGGCTTCTTACCATAATAGTTAGAAGACTCTTCCTTCTCTCTAGGTGAGCGTGAACCACCTGAGGATCGAGAGTTGGTCATATCTCTTGTTTTTCCTTTAAAGTTCCTCTTGTTGGCTACAAGAGCATTTTCTTCTCCTTCCTTGACAGATACACTAGCCAACTGCTTGGTTAGTAGTTCTTGTGATGACAAAAAAATTTCAAATTCTTCCAAGGATAGTTGTTGAGTCCATTCTTGAACCGACGTCACAAATGGAATGTATTTAGACTACAACCCACGAATGACTATTCTTCTCATTTGTGCTTCAGAAATTTCCTCTTCCAGATTCAACAAAGATATTTCGGAACATAGGTTCTTAATTTTTAAAAAATACTCGGCTATAGAAAGGTTACCTTGAGTAGTGTTAGCCAATTCATTCTCCAATATTTGCACCCGAGCTTATTCTTCTTGTCGAACAAGCGATAGAGGGTACTACATATTTCGTGCGCTGATTTGCACCTTGTAAAATGATCAAATAAACCAGAATATATCGCCCTCTTCAAGATCAACTCCGCCTTAGCATTAACCTGCTTCCACTTCTTGTACGCACTGCTATATTCTGGTCCATCGGCAGGAGGACTTGTGTCATTACCATTGACAACATCGCTGCTAAAATTTATCTAAACAAACTGACTGAATCTACCACCAACTCATATTGATATAAAACCCACTAGTCAATCTACGGCTATGACTCTCATACCTTGTAGAGAACAACAGAAGAAAAGTATAATTCGGGAAGCCTTCTGCTAGCCCAAGATCATTAACTATGATCAGAATATTCAACTAAAGAAGAGGAAGCTAGAAATGAAAACTTGTTTAAGAAGAATGCTCTTTTATTAGGTTATTCTTGGTTTGCTTGAGTGTTATTACAAATGTACACTATCATCCATATTTATACTAACCAATGGATTGTTCTAGATTCTCAAGCTCTAGACTGTTCTATTATTTACTACAAAAATATCTTCAAAAAAGTTCGAGTGAACTTATCCTCTAGCACTTTCTTTAGAATATCGAGATATATCTTCAAGATAATTATTCGAAGTACTATACTAGACCATTCTAGAAACTATACTAGAAAAATCTATGATATTCGAAAAATCAACTTTATCATTTTTCACATTCACTCCCATTATAAGCCTTTTCAATGTGAGGACTCACAATACCAAAAAATTTTATGCTGATTTTGAGAGTTCTTGACCGCCTCAATTTGTCATCTTACAGGTAAAGCAATGTGTCATCTTAGTTGTTTTGATAAAAGAAAGATGTTATACCTAAAGATATAGTTGACTCTCTAATTCTTACAAAGTTCAGTAAGAAATTTTTGTATTGTAATTTATATCTTGATTAATATTATTAGTATAATCATTGCAGTTAATAAAATAGTAGTTTTCATATCATCTTGCTTTATGATTTTGTTTCATTAGGCTTACGTTTCCCTCTTTATCTAAATATAGTGTCATGTTGATCCTGACTCCAGTGTCTGAAAGAGGCCTTGGAGCCTCACATGTTTTATTTTTTTAGAAAAAAGGAATCCTGAGTTTGCAATACACTACACCAAAAAAGACTTTTAGCGGCAATTAATTTTTCTTTTACCTGCAAAAGTTATTGCTGCAAAAACTTTTTGCGGCAATTAAACTAATGTCATTACATCCAGTGTCGCTAAAGCATTTAGCGGCATTTATTTAGGGTGCCGGTAAAGACCCATACTGTCGCCGCTAAAAATAAATACTTCTAGCCGCAATTATTAATCACTTCTACCGACATTTGTTTAGTGGCAATCATTATTGCTGGTAAAACTTTCATATTTTGCGGCATTTGTTATTACTAATAAAAATACAGTAATTACCGGTAACGAGACCTATTTTAATGGCAATTATTATTGAAACTTAAGTTGGTTATGAATTCACCTTAATTCATATAATTAAGTGGAGAATTAATTAAATGATAGTAATAGAATAATTATGAAGCTCAAACATCATCATTTGCATAAGACAAGATCAATCAATACATCCGCTGTCTTGTTTTCTAGCTGTAAAAAAAAGGTAAGAATCATCAAAACAATAAGAATGCATTCAAGTTATCAAAAAAGTGAGAATCTGTTCAACTATAGACAAACAAAAATATTGAGCCATTATTTGTTTTTCCCAAGTCAAACTATGGCAGCTTGGATCATGACCAATGTCATGGATGATCCGTTGATGACATTCTGAATCAAGACAATCAGAGTACTATTCGTTTTCACAATCCATGCAAAATTTCTCAATTTTTTCTATCATCCCAGCCAAATCACTGTTAAACAAAAACAATAACTGAAATTAGCTATGAACCTGAATAGATCACGATAACACAGAGAATTATACAAAAAGAGATAACCAACAGAATTGAACACTACGAAAGCAGACCATAGCTAATTGCATCAATATATAAGAATTGATTTTTTTGAAGTACATGCATAATTCACCCTGCAATAGATACACAGCCAGCTCTACACATTATGTTTATCCATAAATATCCACATGACACTAAGGGAATGATCAACAGCGTACCTATAACTTTTATGAAAGAGACAATCCTACTTGTCACCACACATTTCTCAAATATGAATATTGTTCACAAAAATTATCAATTATTTGCACACACTTTTATTATTCCTAACACTAATAGAATACTAATTAGAGAAGAAGGAAGCAAGAATGGCAACAAAAATATTCAAGATTGTAGGCTTAGCCAACTCATCTTTTTCTGGATTTTCTTCTCCAAAGAAGCCCTGTCTCAACTCATCTTTGGTACACTTACAATGTACAGATTTTTTGGATAATATATAGTTGCAAAAAGAACAACCAAATAAAGAACCAGACAGATGGTAAAAGTGATTGCCTTGCGAGAAGAAAGAACTTGTGGCTGCCACCAACTTGAGCAGTGCTTATAGTGCTAGTTCATAGTCACTATTGGCATCAGAACTCTAATGCTCCTTCCGTTTAAAAAAGGATGAGCTAGTTTGGCTTGGAACGAAATTTAAGAGAAGAAAAAATGACTTTTTAATGTTGTGGTTCTAAATTAAAATTATGTGAAATGTACCAAATGTCCTTTAATCTTCTGGTCTTAAACATGTCAGGTGGAAAGTTAAAGTTAAAGTGTTGCAAAAAAAGGAAATGATCATTCTTTTTTAAACAAACTAAAAAAGAAATAACTGGAGGGAGTAAAAATCAGCACACTAAATGATAAGATTTTCCTTTTGAAGCTAAATTTTAAGAATAATTTCTTTTATGTTCTTCAAACTTAACTAGTTATCTATTTTTCTTTTAAATCTGTAGAGGGAAAATCAAGAGTACATATTGGAAGAAATGAAACAGGGAACAAACACAATCCACAAAATCCTTAAATTAGAAAGAAAGACCCTCCAAGACAGAGTCAAGTTATCATATGACGCTGATATCATTAACCATAAGATAATTTTTTTTTTATAAAAAATCATAGAATAAGGGAAAAACACTATCCTTAAGATTACTTATGGCATTCTTACTGATACTAAACCATGTAAGCTTTGTGTGGACCAAGCATACCATTCAAATGGCTTAGGAGGATCTTATTGTTCAATCTATTACAAGGTCTTTAGAATAATGCACAAATTCCTTTCTACACCGTCTATTCAGAAGCATGAAATACACGTCTTTCAAATACAACACAGTTTTGACAAGGCTAACAACGGCTGCAAAGTAAGCATACAAGTCACAACTAGCACGAGTTCAATTCCAACATTAAATTATGAAGATACCTGAGTCACTAAGTTGGGCTAGTATATAATGTCTTCTTACTTCATGACATTCAATTTTCAATCTTCATTTTTCAGTTTCCAAACAGTAGCAAATGGATTAACTTTGTAAGCTGAAAGAAGGGAGGGAAATTGATACTCATTAATTCCTCTCTATATGACAGGAGTTTATATTATATTAGTTATAACGAAAGAATACACTAGTTATTTATAAGTTAGTTTGATGAAGAAATGAGTTTAATAAATTTGAATCGTTGAAAGTTGCCTGAAGATAGAATAGTGCAAACATTTTTCGATTGTTCAACTAAAAAGAGAATTATATATACTGAAACGATGGGACAACATTCACTTGATATAGGGATATAACATATTCTTGACTCTTCACATTACAAAATGGTCCTTTAGTAATACTAATCAAATTGTTCCAGGTTTCTACTCCAATTGAAGGAGATAGTTATTTTGATCACATGTTGAACAATATTTCAAACAATAAAACACAAAATGAGCAGATTTTTTCTGCCTTTGAGCCATTCCTATGTCAGTAACTAAACCTAGTAGAGGCAAACACATGATTTCTTGTATATGCACCAGTGAATTGAAGATAGCAGCAGGTACTAGAACGGACCCAGATACCAAGATAAAGAATAGAAAAGATAATTATTCTATTTCAATTTATTTGTTACTTTCCTTTTAGTCTATTTTCTGTTACAAAACGAATGTCTCTACCAACTCTTTAATTTCAATATTCCACATGAGCATAAAGACCGGACCACAAGACATTTTGGTATTTTCCAAGCCAAGTCAAAATCAAACAAATAAATTTGTCATGTTAAAATTCATGTGTTCCTTCTAGGAGTAACAATAAGAACTTAAATTGTTTGACATATTGGCCAAAAGATCCACTTCTTTTCTATCAACTCTTACTGATCTAACGGCAGCTCATACACACTGTTGTTTCCCTCTAAACTATAGAGAATTTTAAATCATTATTCTATTGTAAATCTTCTTTTCGAGCTAAGTACAGAAGAAAACAAAATCTAATTAATATATAAAGGTTCTAGAATTACCTAGTTAGGAGCCTATGAACACTTACGCCCTAGTTACTCTCATTACTTGATTAAACTCTAATACTTGAACCTGTCACTTGTTTACTTTAATTTAGCTAATTGCTTTTATTAATCAAAACCCCCTTTAGTTATTTGTTTTGGAAAATAATTGACTAAATAGATGTAATAATAGAATAAAGTTAAGTCTGAACCATTTTCCTCGTGCGAACGATCCCAACCTCACTAGTTGAGTTCTTTACTTGATGCGATCGCTTTTACTTCTTTTCGAGAAGTAAATTTGAGCGTATCAGTGTCGTAGTTCATCATAACTCTGATTCATCGTTAGTAGTTGAGGTGAAGTCAAAACAACACCTTGACTTAGCCTTGATGGAGTTTAAAGAATCAGTTCTTGGCAAGATGAATGAATCATTATCCCTAGGGGGGATGGTGTGTTTAAGTACCAAGGGAGATTGTGTGTTCCCGATGTAGATGGGTTGAGGGTTCGCATCTTAGATGAAGCGCATGAGTCCCGCTACTCAATTTATTCAGGGTCGACAAAAATGTACCATGACCTAAAGGAAATATATTGGTGGGAAGGTCAAAGGGACATAGCGGAATTTGTCGCTAAGAAGTGTCTGAATTGCCAACAAGTAAAGGCCGAACACCTAAAGCGGGTGGCTTACTACAAGAGATCCAAATTCCAACTTGGAAGTGGGAAGACATCAATATGGACTTTGTAGTAGGTTTACCCCGGACCCAAAAGTCCTACGATTCCATATGGGTGGTTGTGGATCCATTGACTAAATCCGCTCGCTTTATTCCCGTCAAGTCTTCATATTCGGCGGAGGATTATGCAAGAATCATCCTAGATGAGATTGTGCGCCGCCATGGCATTTCATTATTCATCATATCGGATCGGGGCACACAATTCACATCTAGATTTCGGAGGTCGTTCCAAAAAGGGTTAGGTACTACAGTGAAGTTGAGCACCGCCTTTCATCCCCAAACGGATGGTCAAGCGGAGTGTACGATACAAACCCTTGAAGATATGCTTAGAGATTGCATTAATGATTTTAAAGGGAGTTGGTATAGGCATTTACCTTTAGTGGAGTTTGCCTACAACAACAATTTTTATTCATCCATTTCCATGGCTCCCTATGAAGCCTTGTACTGTATGAGGAGCAGGTCTCCTATTGGATGGTTTGAAGTGGGTGAGCTATCACTTCTTGGTCATGAGTTGATTTATAAGACTTTGGAAAGGTCCATATCATAAGGAACCGGTTGCAAACGACCTATAGTCGGCAAAAGCCTTATGCCGATAATAGGAGAAGGATTTGGAGTTTGGAGAAGGTAATAAGGTGTATTTGAAAATTTTGCCAATGAAAGGGGTGGTTAGGTTTGGCAAGAAAGGGAAATTGATTCCTCGTTATGTGGGTCTCCATTAAATCTTGCAAAGGGTTTGTAAGGTTGCCTATGAATTGAAACTACCTAGTAATTGGTTTCGGTACATCTGGTTTTCTATGTTTCTATATTGAAAAAGTGTATCGGTCATCCCAAGTCCATTTTTCCTATTGAGGGTCTTGGTGTCAAGGATAACCTCTCTTATGAGGAAGTATCGGTTCAAGTTCTTGATAGGCAAGTTAAGAAGTTGAGGAATAAAGAGGTGGTATCCGTAAAAGTGTTATGTAAAAATCAATTAGTTGAGGGTGCTACATGGGAGGCCGAGGCCGATATCAAATCCCGTTATCCTCATCTTTTTGAGAATTAAGGTTAGACATTCTTTTTAATTATATAATTATGACAAATATTTGTGTTTCTTGTTTTTTTGGGTGAAGTGTTGCGAAAATGGCATTTTTGAAAACCCCACAGTAAGTTTTACAGTGAAGTCACTGTAGTATTGCTATCAAAAACATGAAATTTTGCCTTTTGCTTGTTTTGAGTTATGTTGTGCATTTTTATATGATGAGTCTTCATGAAATGATAGGTAGCATGTTGTTAAGATGAACTTTGCGCTAATTGACTTATATGATGTATGTTAAGCTTATAAGTGTTGTGAGGAGGAAATGCCTCGTGATGAAGTGTTTTGAGCTGTGGGTGTGGTAATATGAGTTTTTATATTGCCTTGTTGAAGTGACATGATTTATGTTAAATGGATATTATTGATTGGTTGGGCTGCTAGTATTGGGTCTATTCCGTCCTTTAAAAGAGTTTTAGTGTCATTCGAGGATGAATGTTCCAAGGGGGGGGGGGATAATGTAACACCTTGAAAATCCAAGACTCATGAAAAAGCCTAACATAAGTGTCATAAATTCTAAACACTGTTTCTAAGTCCATTTTAAAGAATATAGGTCAGGTAAAAGGTTTAAGAACCAAATGTCCAAAGACGTCCAGTAAGTTGGTTCAAAGAGGTGTTAGTGTGTCTTAGTCTTTTTACTAACTTTTAGGAAACAGAAATGAGTGAAAGGTAGCTAATGAGTATTTGGAGTGGTTTCATGATTGAAACGTCTAGGTACGACTCCCCAAGGACCAACCAAAAGCCCTCGAGGAGAACCCCTGCAGTTTGATGCAGCACTGACTGGCAGTGTGCATCGACGGGGAAGACGACGGTTAGTAAGTGGACCGACGTGGCGTCGAAGGCCACCGTCATCCCACACTTAGAAGAAGGCCCTTGTTTACCTAGCTCCTGTTACACTCGACGAAAGGGGACGACGAGGCGTCATGGGCACAAAGGGGCATCGAACCCACTATCATCCCATACTTACAAAAATTGGAGGAAGCCTCGCCTGCAAAGTCTTTGATAGAGACGATGGAAGTGCAGGACGGAGGGGGGGGGGCTGTCTGTCGACCCACCGACAGACCGTCGACGGGGTGTCGTCGGTGAGGGTCGAATTTCACTAATGAATATTAATGATTTCATTTAAAAAAATTATATTATTTAGGGTTTAGATAGTGATTAAAGGGAAACTAATTAATTTAATTAAGCCCCTCTATAAATACCCTTAACCCTCATTAACCTAAAGCCAACTCTCAAAATAAATCATCTTCCTTCTCTCTCTACAAGAACTCACCATTGAAGGCTAGCAAGAACTAAGGCTTGGGGGCTGGAAAAGGGTGGATTCTTCATCAAATTATTGAGAAACATTAAGGTATGTGTTCTATTCACCTTTGATATCCTTTCCTCAAAGGATTCCTTCAAAATACTTCAAAAAGTTGAGTTTTCTTATGGGTTTCATTCAATTACGAAATTGGAGTTATGGTTTGAGTTGTTAGTTAATTCATAAGGTTATATTGAGTATATTTACATGTAATTCAACTTTTTTATGAAAATTGTTGATTGTTTGGTCAAATTGAAGAACATGATCCTCTATCCCTAACCATAAGTAGTGATCTTGACTTGTACGTTGATCATTCAATTGAGTTGGTTGTTGATTAGATTACTATCCTATGGTGGTATTATGGTTGAATTAATATGAATTATAGGCTTATCATGGTATTTCTTGAGATGTAATTTAGGTTATGAATTATAATATGAAATTAGCCTATGTATCTTGTCTCAAGTTGTGATCTAAAGATGAATTGTGTTATATAGATACAATTGGCCTTGTTATTCTATTGATTATTGATATACCGTGGTTTCACGGTATAATTAATACTTTTTCCTTAAGTTTAGTGTGTCCGAAAGCCTTGTTTGTGCTAATTTTGATATAAGTTTCTCTTTGTTTTGCAGGAAATCTGTCCAAAGCTGAATGCGGAGATTTTGAGCGAAAAAATGCAGAAGAGACCACCTACGGAGCTTATGACGGTCCGTCGTGCCTGTGACGGTCCGTAGGTGGCAGCGTAGTGCAGCTGCTGAAGGAAGATGGGGAAGTCTGACCAAGTGTGGGATTACAAAGCTTGTGACGGTCCGTCATGGCCATGACGGTCCGTCCTGCGGGTTCGTCGTGAAGATCATAGAAGTGATCCCAGTACCTAGATTCCAAGAGTTGAAGTATTTTGAAACGAGATGCTTGACGGACCGTCGTGCCTATGACGGTCCGTCACACTTGCCGTCGAGGGGAATGAAGAAAGCAGCAGAAGAATTGCACCAAGTATGGGACGATGGAGTGCACGACGGTC
This sequence comes from Solanum corneliomulleri, assembly GCA_027704805.1. Taxonomy (NCBI): domain Eukaryota; kingdom Viridiplantae; phylum Streptophyta; class Magnoliopsida; order Solanales; family Solanaceae; genus Solanum; species Solanum corneliomulleri. Next base: position 1,103 of record JAKWIY010001273.1, on the reverse strand, counting down.
CGTCATGACCACGACGGTCCGTCGCGTGGTCTGTCGACCCAGCCGTATTTTGGCAGATTTCCAGTAATTAGAATCCTTGTTTAATTAGGTTTTTATTTTTTATAAATAGTTCGAAAAACCTTGTTTTTGAGGTTAGACTCTGTGAGATTAGAAATCATATTATTAGACTTTGTGTTTTGAGTGTTTGATTGTTAGAGATTCTTACAAGTGATTTGTTGGTGATTAATCAAGCAAATTTTTGGACTTTATTCTTTCTCATTGAAGTAAGTACATGAATTCTTGTTTAACATATTTGAATATTGTGTTTATGGCTATGAGGAACTAAACTCCATAACTAGGGTTGTGGGAACCATAGGCAAATAATGAGATAAACCCTAGCTAAAATAACAATTCTAGAATAGTGTCTTGCATGTATTAATAATTCTTTCGCTTAGAAGTCTTTTTAACGGACGATCAACGTTAGAACTCGCCTTAATGCTACTTGCCAGACCAAGGAGGTAGATAATAGGAAAAGAATTATTAACATAGATTTAGTGTATACTATCTAATAGGCTAGTATTGATTGGTACGAGGTAATAACTTAGTCAAATATCTAACACGATGCTTAATATGAGGTAAGGATAAGGGTTAGGAAAACAACACACGTAGCCGGACCAAGGTGCGGAGTGAGATTTTCTAGATGCCGGACCAAGGATTTAGAAATACATAACTTATCACTTTGCATGCAGATACTAGGAAAGAATTGTTATAGTTAGAATTATCAAGTTATGAACCTGTGGGGACACGTAACCCTAGTCTTTGATTATTGATTAATTGATTTAAACCCAAATTAAAAGCTGTTAAGTGTCTCTGTCAAGTTCGTTAGTTATTTTTACTTATTAGGAAATACAAACCCCCCTTTATGCTTTTACTTTTTAAGGAAGTCATCAACCGAACAATAGTAATAACAAGTTGAAGTTAAGTCTAGACTATTTTCCTCGTGGGAACGATCCCAACCTCACTAGTTGGTTATTTACTTGACGCGACGCTTTACTTCTCATTTGAGAAGTAAGTTCGAGCGTATCAAATTTTGGCGCCGGTGCCGGGGAATTTAGCCTTTAGAT
>JAKWIY010001272.1:0-27140 GCA_027704805.1 Solanum corneliomulleri | reverse complement strand
AATGTTGTTCATAAAAAACTTTTCCTTATCAATTTCTCTGATGTGATTTATGCTCCTTGTCAAGTGTCTAGCGTACATCTTTGTAGTTTCTCCTTGAACGATAAATGTGTTCCCCATGGAAGAAATGTGATTATTGGTTTGTGGTCCTTGTTGTACTATAATTTTTTCTTTTTCAATGATATTCTGAATCTTAATTATCAATGTTGCACATTCTTCTTTGTCATGACCTTAAATGTTTGAATGATAGGCACAATTCTTGGATAGATCAATGTTTGAAAAAGAGTGCTTAGGAATCCATCCATTTCTTTGTCTTAAAATCCCTTTAGCCCATAATTACTTGAAAATGTCGGTCAAATTTTTCCTTAAGGGAGTTAAGATACGAGGTTCCTTACCTTATGTTGAGATATCTACTCTCAAAAATAGCATGAGTTTGCTTGATATACTTATTTGTTTGTTTCGGAGGTATAGAGGTTGACGTATCTTCACTCCTTTCATCTAAAGAATTTTTTAGGACTTGACGAGGATTTTGTGTATCACTACTTCTTCCAGACTGAATGTCATATTCTAACTCTTTTCCAATCTGAATTAGACTGTCGAAACTTTGAATACCAGCGAAGAACATGGTTTTGTTGTATATACCCTCAAGTGACCTGATGAGTGTTTGGATTAACTCCTGTTCATGCGGTAAATGACGTATCTTGGAGGCTTTCACTCTCCACCGTATGACATATTCCTCAAAAGATTCATGACTTAATTTCTTCACTTTGAGCAAATTGAACATTGTAGAGTCAACCTTCTTATTTAACTTGCATTGTTCCACAAAGTCTCGAGTCATATCTTCCCATGCGAGCCATTTGTCAAAGTCTTCTTTGACGTACCAAGTGAAGGCTATTCTTGATATGCTTTGAATAAATAACATCATTATGAGAGGTTCATTGTTTTCTAAGCCAACTATCCTGCTGCAAAAATCTTTGAGATGTGTCATCGGATCCACACGTCCATCGAACATGTTGAATTTTATTTGGAATTTTAAATCCTGACGACAATTCAACTACTCGGTGTAGACATAAATTTTTATACCTAAAGTCATTAGTAGGTATTGAGTTTAGTCCTTCATTCACCTTGAACTCCAAGTCATGCATTTTTCGCTGCAGTGAATCTAGCTTAGACTTCTATATTTTGTCACACATTCTCTCATATTGTAAAGCTTCAAAGTTGAGGCGTTTTGGAGATCTTTGTTGAGAGATAGTGTGATCAATAATAGGATGAGGAGAGATTGTGCAAAAGTTACTTTGTGATGGACGAGAAAAGGGGTGATTTTTTCGAAGGTTGAACATATTTTTCATATTGAAAGTTCTTAGCCGAGTCAAAGTCCAAATACTAGAAAACCATTTGTCAAAGAAGTAAATCAAACACAAACGCGAGTTATTATATAGTGAGCCAAAGTTATAATTTCAAATGAATGACGCAATATCCTCAGAGTGGGACAATTATAACTGTTAAGAGAATAAGGTCACATAATTGATTCAAGCTATACTTTGTCAATTTGAAGTTTAGAGTCAAAGAAAGATTTTAACTCAATTTTTGACATAATGACCTAATTTAAATATGAAAATCAAATCGACACATAAGTATGCAATTTTTCTAGAGGGTGTTGGGCTCTTTAGACGACAGGGTGTCTTTTAATTAAGTAGATTGACACCACGGATCGAACCACCTAGGGTTTGTTCAACATGTATGACTTAATTAGGACTTCTAATTGTAGGCTTGACAAGGACTTGAAAGGGATTCTATGCTAGAGTCTCATGGTTTCATGGTAGTAAAACTATCTGTAACGTCCACGCATATGCCGACTCTCTATAATAGGTGTTTGAAGTGAAATGGAGTAGTTGTGAGAGGTTCAAAGGCAAAACATCAAGAGAACAAAATATAAAGGAAGAGGGTCCCAATTGGGGGAAGTATGAGCGGAATAACAATTATAAAAGCAATAAACACTTAGCACTTAGATTATAAAGCTGTAACATATAGGCAGTTTATAAAGCAATAAATAAATACACAAATAGGCATAAATCAATAAAGGAAAGTAAATATATATGAAAAAAAATACGCAAATAAGGAAAGAAGGTACACATGCAAGGAAACGAATAAGGGAAAAGGGAAAAGGTGAAACTATATTAATAAACAAATAGGGAAGAGGGAAAGGGGTGGAACATGGAAAGAAGACGGTAAATAAGGCAACAAAATAAACTAAACATGGTAAGCACTTAACAAAATGATAAGATGACAAAATAAATTAAACCACACATAAATAAATATGACACACGTAATGGTAAGAACCTAATATCCCCAGTGGAGTCGCCATTCTATCGCGCCCCATTTTTTTGCAGAACGAATTTTTACACGACCTAACAACTCTTTTGGGATTTTAGAGTTTTGAAGAGTCGCCACCTAACGAATTAAGGCGCGTTAGGGCACCTATCTAACCTAACTAAGTCTAGATAACTTCAACGAGCCAGAGATGAGGGTAAGGGTTCAAATTACCTCTAGGGGAATGTGTTAGGAATCTCTTGAGGTCCACAAATGTGGGTCCCGGACGTATCTCATGCATTCTATTTGGGGGTTACAAGTACCAATTAAAGTCAATTCAATTATTAATATTATATAAGTAGCCTGTTTGCTAGGTGATAAAACAAATGAGACCATTTTATTATTTTGACCAATTAATTAATACAGGCAAGGTGATAGCAAACATTAAGAATTAAAATAATTTTTATTTAATCTTACATGCGCGACTAGGTGATATAATAAAAGTTGAATCAAATTGCTCATTATTATTTTAATTATATATTTAAGAATGCGATTCTAAGTAAATAAAATATTTATACTAAGCAATTAAATAAGAGATAAGCAAGATGATAGAAGATGGACAAATAAGTAAGCAGATAATTTTTTTTTTTTAAAAAAAATACCTCAACCAAATAAATGGGTAAAAGGGAAGGGAGACTCAAAAAAGACTTTTTGGATCCGCGCTCGATTTTTTTTTATTTTCCGGTAGACTACCATATAGGGAGAGGCAAAACAAAAGTTTTTCCTTTCAAGGTTGAGTCGATGTAATCATATCCATACGGCCAACTACCCCTACCCAACTAGCGCATGCATTTCGTACCTAAAAGGTGCCTAATCATCCCAACTTGATTGTCCAAGAGACGTTGGTCTCTTAAAGGGTGGGTTTAGACAAAATAGAATATAAGACTGTCCTAGACACCAAGTCAAACAAACAAGAAAGTTATTTTTGCACGATAGGTTTCAATTTGGCCTCTAAATTTTAATTGGACATGCTTTGCAAAACATATAATTGTCAAAGGTCTTCATGCTAAGTGTGTGAGCATACAAAGTTATAACAAATAAAACTAATTATGAAAGGGCAAAGATTATGACATGTGTACAGATTTTCGTATTCAATTGATTTAAGGTTAGAAAAAAAAAGATTTATCCCTCTAGATTCCAAGTAGAAAAGAAGTGATCCCACATGCATATTTTTAAAAATAATAGTCGGTTTAATTATTAAGGCAGAAAAATATTATTGAAGGCATATGAATTTTATTTGTTTAAGGCAGAAAATTATTGTATTTTTTAGAACTGTAGATTTAATGCAGAAAATTATTTTATGAAGAAGAAGTAGCAAAATAATATAAGTACAGAAAATTATTTTAAAACAACTTTTAACATGCAAAAATTAGTTAATTTAGAATAATAGCAAATTTATTTATTAATGCAAAACTTATGTCTAATAGATAGTAAATTTATTAGATGCAATAGATCAATTGTAATTGTTTATTTTAAAAGTGTCAAAAACATGCACAATGAATTTTATTTTAGTTATTAATATGTTGAAACTAAGTGATTTAATAATAAACACAGTTAAATAAAACCTATAGGCATGTTTTCTAACTCCAAATGACATGTGAATGCATAAATTCAATAAACATGATTTATTTAATGCACACAAATTATTTACTTAACAATTTAGCGAATTAATCATAACTCATTATTTAACACGCTAAATTAACTTCAAACATTAATGGGGCAAATTAACTAAATAATTCAGAAAATATGATTTGCTTTATTTTTATGGTTCGATATAAAGTTACTTTATCACAAAAAAATTTATCAAAACAAATTACGAGCCTATAGGCATGCTTTTCTAACACAAATAAGTTCGCAAAAAAATATGATTAACACATAATTCTCCCTCCCCTAAGACGATCCCCCAAATTATTTTCATATATATAGAGTTAAAGAGTTGTACAAACATTACAAAAAAAAAAAAGAACAAATAAAAAAATATATATAAGATTAAAGTGAACGAGGCTTCGTCCAACCATTTCTTCTAGGCAACTCTTCAACATCTTGAACTCTAAGTTCAAATCCTTCTAAAAGGGGTAATGTAATACATATATAAAGATGTAAGTACTGATAGTAACAAATTACTCTCATATATATATATATAAACAATACACATCAGAAATCAGAAGGACAAAACATACGCATAGACATATAAACACACATAGGGAGAAAGGATAAGGAGTGCTTCCTTTTGTTCCCAACACACAATAATAATAATAAATGCAAAATAAAATTTTAAAATAATAGAGGGCTGATCAATAGTAAAATGCTAATTAAGAATACAAGCCGGTTAAGCAGAAAAGAAATAGTAGCATTATTCGAACAAAAGCAAAGTAGCGAAGGAGAGCACTTGAATATTTTACAAACTTAATTTTTTTTTAAGAGTATCAAGAGAGCAATGAGAGAGTGAGAGGTGATGACAGAACTTGTGATTTTATCAGTGAATGAATGAGTTAGTGAATGTTAAGAGGCTGTCTTATTTATATAGCAAAGAGGGGGAGGAAATAAAGAAAATAAATATTCAAAGAAATCAATTAATTATCACATTTTCCTTATTGTAAAGGAGAGACAAATCAGAAAATTAATAATTATTTTTTACCAAATATAAGCAAGTAAGAATAAAAGTTAGTAAAAATAATAATATTTTCCCTTGAATAAAGAGAGCCAAAATCGAATTTTAAAATATTATGTTACCAAATACAAACAAATAAGATTAAATTAGGAAGAGTAATATATTCTTTAAATAAAGAAGAACCAAATCAAAGTTATTATTTTCCTAAAATAAGAAAGTAAGAAATCAGTCAAATTTTAAACTAAGGTAAGCAAATTTAGTCTACCATAATTGAGGAAAAAGGAAAACAAACTATATGAAAAAAATAAACCTATATTCAATCAATATTTACAATCTAGCAAAGATTATATAAATGTCACGACCCAAAATCACGAGTCGTGATGACACCTATATTCCCAACCAATAGGTAAGCCAACCAACATATTTTAACAAACATAACTAACAAAGAAGTGAAAAGACAACAATTTCCAAATCTCCAACACTGAGTTCTTATAAGTACGAATGCGGAAAACTGAAAAAAATACTACCAAGAAATGGTGTCATGAGTACAAGAGCTTTAAAAATACGATGCAAGTCTGAAACTAAAAGGCAAATCTAACATAAGGGATCTCCTCTGTCTGAATACTGAATAACAGAATAAGTAAAGATAGAGGAAGGTGTGGGCCACGGAATAGCCAAGCAGCTCACCACAACTCCAAGACACTCCAAACTCGGACTCAAACTGCTCCTCGAGATGTGCTCCTACTTGGAATTGAATCTGCACCACAAAGAGTGCAACAAGTGTAGTATGAGTACGAAACCACGTGTACTCGGTATGTCTCATTGACCGACCACGAAGAAGTAGTGACGGGAGTTATATAAGGAAATAAATTCTTAGATTGTACAAGTATATATATATATATATAGATATTACACTTACTATTTAAGTGTCATCAATAAAGGAAATCAACATTTAATATTTTTCAAACACCAACCGAAACATATAGTCATCAAGAATGAATGATGGGATGAAATGCAATGCAATATGATGCCATGTAATGATATGTCTCAGAATACCCAGTACTCACTCAACCGTATATACATGATACTCCTCGGAAATACATCGAGAGTTCATGACCCATGGGGGACTCGCGAAGTCCATATACCGACACGGACGATCTCCACGTGTCTGTGCGGACGATCTCAACGCACTATCATAATATCAAACAATTTTCGCACAAACGGTCTCCACGTGCCCAAATTACTATCTTAACCTCTCACCCTCTCCAGCACGGACGATCTCCACGTGCCCAACTTATACTCAGTCTCATGTCTATGCATGTGCACAATATTGTTTCAATAGAGGGGATGATGATGAATCTCAATCAATCAATATGAACATAATACATAACCACCTCAACTATCACAACTATACGGGTGAAATAAATAAAACACAATCACACAAGGATTTCAAGTCAATAATATATCAGCTAATGCCCATATGCTTTGGCATTCTCAAATTTCAATCCACATTCTATAATAGAAATTTTCCGTTTATAACACCGGTACTCGTACCAATGCCCGTCACACCATTGATACGAGACCACCATCTTTCCCCCTTACCCCTTCGTCTATTTTCATTTTTAATCTTTAATTAGGAAAACGTCCTTCAACAAGTCTAAAAAGTCTTAACATACCTTAGATGCCGAACTTGTGCCACAAATCTTTTAAGATTTTTCCTTTCCTTTTCGCAAGGTTTCAGAACGTTCCCAATCTACCAATTTTGCAATATTCGTAAGTAAGCAATTTTTTGTGGACATTCAAATTGTTATATGTCTATCATAGACGCTAAAACTCACTCATATTTTCAACCAAACTCCAAATCTTGATATATATTGGTATGCCAAATTTTTTTCATACTTGCTAAATTTCAAGCCAAGAACTTAACTCTGACCTCTTCAAATGGACTACAATTCAAATATTAGATCATATAAAATAACACCTAATAATTAATTACCAATCTCCATATATGAAAGTTGAGTCAAACGACTATAGAATATTGAATAGTTATACTTTGAATTGTGCCAGCAGTAACCTTAACTACAGAAATAAAGGACAAAATATGGCAAAACACTTACACCCTCACCAACCAATTCCAATTATAATGTTTATATATCAAATTAATAAACCCACAATAACTCTCATTGGTCAGCAATGTTTGACCTTACTTTTCTATCAACATTCACGTGACAACAAATTCCTATAAACTGCATATAAAAGACCATATAACCTTTTATCATATAATAATAATAAGTTAACCCTTTAATCAACCATTAAGCCTTCATTCTCTAGAACGTACGACATCAGCGATTAACGCTGACAACAATCAGTACTTGTTTCAATTTTCACATCCTAACACAGCGATAATCATAGCAACACATTATAACTTACCTGAAGATTTTGTTGGTTCCCTCACGTTCTGTAATCTACGCTGCCCAAAGAAAAATCAGTTTCTACCTCTTTTGTTTTCTGCCCTTCTAATGTTAATTAAGTAAAAAAAATAAACTAACCCCACTAACCTAAATCAATTAATGGGTCAAGTAAAAAGGTATTAAATGAATTACGGATATGACCCACTAACTATTAACTATATTGATTCTTTACTAAAAATTTTTATCAACTAAATACTCTTAGTCTTCGAATAGTAAGAAAATACCCCTTTAAATTTTCAAAAGGAGTCAGACTAGTCCTAGTTCTCAAAACGACCTAGCGGGTCGTTACATCACCTACCACTTAAACAAAAGTTCGTCCTCGAACGTAAAAAGAAAAGAGCTAACCTAAACGCTCAAAAAGATTAGGATATTTACTCCTCATGTCTGCCTCTGTCTCCCATGTAGCCTTCTCCACTGGACGATGCCTCCACTGAACCTTTACTGAAGCAATCTCTTTGGACCTTAGCTTCCGAATTTGCCTATCCAAAATGGTGATCGGCTCCTCCTCAAAAGTCAAATTCTGATCAAGTAACACTGAATCCCATTGAATCACGTGATCACCACCCTGATGATACTTCTTAAGCATTGAAATATGAAATACAGGATGGACACCTGACAACCCAGGTGGCAAAGCCAACTGATACGCCACCTCACCAATACGCTCAACAATCTCGAAAGGACCAATATACCTTGGGTCAACTTGCCCTTCTTTCAAAATCTCATCACACCCTTCATGGGTGAAACCTTAAGTATAACCCTCTCTCCAACCATAAACTCTAAATCACGAATCTTTCGATCTGCATAACTCTTTTGCCTACTCTGAGCCATGAGAAGTCTATCTTGGATCAACTTTACCTTGTCCAAGGACTCCCTCAATAAATCTGTACCACATGGTCTAACATCAAATGCATCAAACCAGCAAATTGGAGATCGACATCTCCTACCATACAGAGCCTCAAATGGTGCCATCTCAATGCTCGAGTGATAACTATTATTGTAAGCAAACTCCGCTAAAGGCAAGAACTGATCCCACTGACCACCAAAGTCAATCACACACGCCCGCAACATGTCCTCAAGAACCTGAATAGTCCGCTCAGACTGACCATCAGTCTGAGGATGAAAGGCAGTACTAAGATCCACCCGAGTGCCCAACTCCTTCTTCATAGACCGCCAAAAATGAGATGTAAATTGTGTGCCACGATCTGAAATAATAGATATAGGAACCCCATGCAACCGAACTATCTCCCGAATATAAATCTTGGCTAACCTTTCTTAGTTATAGGTAGTCTGAACTGGTACAAAGTGTGCAGACTTAGTCAGTCGATCCACGATGACCCATATAGCATCAAACTTACCCAGGGTACGTGGCAACCCTACCACAAAGTCCATAGCAATGCGCTCCCACTTCCACTCAGGTATGAGCATCCTCTGAGTCATACCTCCAGGCTTTTGGTGTTCATACTTCACTTGCTGACAATTCAAACATCGAGATACAAAATCTACTATGTCCCTCTTCATACGACACCACCAATAGTGTTGCTTCAAGTCACGATACATCTTAGTAGCCCCCGGATGAATAGAGTACCTCGAACTATGAGCCTCCTCCATGACCAATCTAGTCAAATCACCTGTACGGGGAACACATATACGACCTTTAATCCTCAAAACTCCCTCACTATCAAGAATCGCTGCCTTGTCTTCTCCTTTTAAAACCTTGTCCCTAATCTTACATAAATCACCATCATCAAACTGTTGAGCCCGAATCTGCTCCAACAAGGATGACCTAGCCTCCATATAAGCCAACACCTTACCAGATTCTGAAATATCAAGTCTCACAAAGATATTGGCCAGGGATTTGACATCCCTAGCTAAAGGACGCTCGCCAACCTGTAACATGGCTAGACTACCCATACTTACCGCCTTCCGACTCAAGGCATCTGCTACAACATTTGCTTTGCCTGGATGATAAAGAATAGTCATATCGTAGTCTTGAGCAACTCCAACCATCTCCTCTGCCTCAAGTTTAGATCCCTCTGATTGAATATATTACTGGGACTACGATGATCCGTGAATATCTCACAATGCACACCTAAAGATAATGCCTCCAAATCTTTAATGCAAACACCACAGCCGCCAACTCTAAATCATGAATAGGGTAGTTCTTCTCATGAACCTTTAACTGCCTCGAAGCATAAGCTATCACCCTTCCCTTTTGCATCAACACACAACCAAGACCAACCCGAGAAGCATCACAATATATGACAAAACCCTCTCCCTCCACGGGTAGGGTCAAAATTGGAGCAGTAGTCAATAAAGTCTTGAGCTTTTGGAAACTAACCTCACATTCGTCAGACCACTGAAAAGTCACCTCCTTCTGTGTCAATCTAGTTAATGGATATGCAATGGATGAGAAACCCTCAACAAACCGTCGATAATAACCTGCAAGGCCCAAGAAACTCCGAATCTCAGTAACTGAAGTAGGTCGACACTACATGTCCCAAGAATGCTACCGAACTAAGCCAAAACTCACACTTTGAAAACTTTGCATAAAGCTTCTTCTCCTATAGAATCCCAAGAACAATCCTCAAATGATGCTCATGTTCCTCCTTAGTGCGTGAGTATATCAATATGTCATCTATGAAGACAATAACAAAGGAATCTAAATATGGTCTGAACACTCCATTCATCAAGTCCATAAAAGCTGCTGGGGCATTAGTCAGTCCGAAAGACATCACCAAAAACTCGTAATGACCATAACGGTGTTCGTCGAAAAGCCGTCTTAGGGATATCCTCCGCCCTAACCTTCAGCTGATGATAGCCAGATCTCAAGTCAATTTTGGAGAAAACTGAAGCACCCTGCAACTGATCAAATAAATCATCAATACGAGGTATCGGATACTTATTTTTGATGGTTACCTTGTTCAACTGCCGATAGTCAATACACATACTCATAGATCCATCTTTCTTCTTCACAAATAACAGTGAAGCACCCCAAGGAGATACACTTGGTCTAATAAAACCTTTGCTCAACAAATCCTGCAACTGCTCCTTCAACTCTTTCAATTCAGCCGGTGCCATACGATAAGGAGGAATGGAAATAGGCCGAGTGCCTGGCTCCACATCAATACAAAAATCTATATCACGATCTGGTGGAAGACCTGGCAAATCGGTCGGAAATACTTCTGAAAATTCACTCACTACTGGAATAGACTCAAGCATAGGAGTCTCAATACTAGTATCTCAAATGTGGGCCAAGTACGCCAAACATCCTCTCTGTACCAACTGACGAGCCTTAAGGAATGATATCACACCCTTAGAAGGATGACTAAGAGTACCTCTCCATTCTACTTTAGGAATTCCAGGCATCGCTAAAGTGATGGTCTTGGCATGACAATTTAAAATTGCGTGGTAAGAAGATAACCAATTCATACCAAGAATCACATCAAAATCTATCATATCTAAGACCTTTAAATCTGCATGAGTGTCATACCCCATCAAAGTAACAGTACATAAATGATACACCCGATCTACCACTACAGAATCTCCGACAGGAGTAGAAACACGTATCGGCAAATCAAGAGACTCACACAATATATCCAGACTACGAGCAAAATATGTGGACACATAAGAATAAGTAGAGCCTGGATCAAATAATACAGTAGCTGGTCGATGACAAACCGGAATAATACCTGTGATAACAGCATCTGAGGCTTCAGCCTCTGGCCTACCTGGAAAAGCATAACAGTGAGAATGACCTCCATCAGATTGTGAACCTCCACGACCACCACCTCGACCAGAAGGAGAACCACCTCTACCTGAATGAGAACCACCTCTACCATTATGTGCACCACCCCTAGCTGGAGGTTGTGCAACCCTGGAAGTGCCTGAGAACCCTGATGTAAGCCACCACGTCTGGTCCTAGGGCAGTCTCACAAAGTGCCCCATATCACCACACTCAAAGCAACCCCTACGAGACGCAGGCTGATGAGAGGAACCAAATGACCAGAATGCCCTCCACGAACTACAGGTCTAGAAGATGAACCCTGCGAAGTATGTACCGAGCTCGAAGAGTTATCCCAGTGTAACCAGCCTCAGACGCTGGTATAGCAGCATGAATGGGTCTGCTGGACTGAGGGTGAAACCTCTGCCCAGTAACCCCGACTTCTAGGCAGAGCACCACCATAATCACCTAATAACGAGTCCTCTTGCCCTCTCGCTGCGCTCAAATCCCTCACGTCGAATCATCTCCAACTCCTTAGCAGCATCTACCACTTTCTGGAATGGAACACCAGAAGCAGCAACCTGAGAACTCCTAGACGAATTGGAATAATCAGCCCCTTAACAAACCTCCTCACTCTCTCAGCCTCTATGGGAAGTATCATCGAAGCATGCCTAGCCAAGGCATGAAATTTACCCTCATACTCTGCAACTGACATACCATTTTGCTGCAAACCCTCAAACTCGGCCCTCTTGCGCTCCCTCTCACTGTGTGGAACAAATTTGGATAGAAATACCTGAGTAAACTTAGTCCAGGATAGTGGATGAGATCCAGCTGGCCTACTACTAATATAATCCCTCCACCACTGCTTAGCAGAGCCAGTCATCTGAAACGCTGTGTAGTCAACTCCATGAGACTCCACTAATCCAAGATTATGCAACCTGTCATGACAACTAACTATAAACTCATATGCATCCTCACTAAGTCACCAGTATAAGTAGGAGGATTCATTAGTCTGAACCTCCCAAACATCTTTGCTCATCAATGGTCATAGAAGGCCGTTCACCAAATGTGATGTCATATCTGGAAACTCCATACTATCCAAACGAGGAGCTACACAACAGCGGCAGCTGCTGAGTCTTGGGAGTCTGAGAATCTGGAGCAACTATCGGAGCTGGAGTTTGACCTCCAACACGGGTCTGTGAGCCATCAGAAGTGACAGGCAAAGCTCCTGCCTGGGCCATCCCCTCTAGGATTCCTAACATACGAGCCAGGGTATCTTGAAGCAGTGGGGGAAAACAATTGTACTGGTTGGAGCCTGAGCTGGCCCATCCCTCGACACGATCTGCACATCCCATGAAGAACATCTGCATCAGGAGGTACGGTCCTATCATGACTCTGGGTAGCTATTGGTACTTGACACCCACAAGTGCTGCAATACGGCCCCTACCCCGACCTCGAGATCGTCCCTACCTCTACCTCAGATAGTGTTCCCAGAAGCAGGCGCAGGATTAGGATCCTGACACCACTTGCCGATGTACGATTCCTCGCCATTGAGAGAGAATGAGATATCAAGATTAGAATTTCTACAAGGTCAGTGTGCACGATATAATGAATAAAAGAACAGAATATTCCTAAATGTCCTATAGCCTCTCGAAGATAGGTATGGACGTCTTCATACCGATCCGCAAGACTCTACTAGACATTGCTCTTGTACACTTGAGACCGATGAACCTAGGGCTCTGATACAAAATTTGTCACGACCCAAATCACGAGTCGTGATGGCACCTATATTCCCAACCAATAGGTAAGCCAACCAAAATATTTTTAACAAACTTAACTAACAAAGAAGTGAAAAGACAACAATTCCAAATCTCCAACACTGAGTTCTTATAAGTACGAATGCGGAAAACTGAAAAAAATACTACCCAAGAAATGGTGTCATGAGTACAAGAGCTTCTAAAATACGATGCAAGTCTGAAACTAAAAGGCAAATCTAACATAAGGGATATCCTGTCTGAATACTGAATAACAGAATAAGTAAAAGATAGAGGGAGGTGTGGGCCACGGAACAGCCAAGCAGCTCACCACAACTCCAAGACACTCCAAACTCGGACACAAAGTGCTCCTCCAGATGTGCTCCTACTTGGAATCGAATCTGCACCACAAAGAGTGCAACAAGTGTAGTATGAGTACGTAACCACGTGTACTCGGTATGTCTCATTGACCGACCACGAAGAAGTAGTGACGGGAGTTTATATAAAGGAAATAAATTCTTAGATTATACAAGTACTATATTATATATATAGATATCTTACACTTACTATTTAAGTTTCATCAATAAAGGAAATCAACATTTAATATTTTCAAACACCAAACGAAACAAATAGTCATCAAGAATGAATGATGGGATGAAATGCAATGCAATATGATGCCATGTAATGATATGTCTCAGAATACCCAGTACTCACTCAACCGTATATACATGATACTCCTCGGAAATACATCGAGAGTTCATGACCCATGGGGGACTCGCGAAGTCCATATACCGACACGGACGATCTCCACGTGGCTGTGCGGACGATCTCAACGCACTATCATAATATCAAACAATTTTCGCACGGAGTCTCCACGTGCCCAAATTACTATCTTAACCTCTCACCCTCTCCAGCACGGACGATCTCCACGTGCCCAAACATTATACTCAGTCTCATGTCTATGCATGTGCACAATATTGTTTCAATAGAGGGGATGATGATGCATCTCAATCAATCAATATGAAATAATACATAACCACCTCAATATCACAACTATACGGGTGAAAAAATAAACACAAATCACACAAGGATTTCAAGTCAATAATATATAGCTAATGCCCATATGCTTTGGCATTCTCAAATTTCAATCCACATTCTATAATAGAAATTTTCGTTTATAACACCGGTACTCGTACCAATGCCCGTCACACCATTGATACGAGACCACCATCTTTCCCCCTTACCCCTTCGTCTATTTTCATTTTTAATCTTTATTAGGAAAACGTCCTTCAACAAGTCTAAAAAGTCTTAACATACCTTAGATGCCGAAACTTGTGCCACAAATCTTTTAAGATTTTTCCTTTCCTTTCGCAGGTTTCAGAACGTTCCCAATCTACCAATTTTGCAATATTCGTAAGTAAGCAATTTTTTGTGGACATTCAAATTGTTATATGTCTATCATAGACGCTAAAACTCACTCATATTTTCAACCAAACTCCAAATCTTGATATATATTGGTATGCCAAATTTTTTTCATACTTGCTAAATTTCAAGCCAAGAACTTAACTCTGACCTCTTCAAATGGACTACAATTCAATATTAGATCATATAAAATAACACCTAATAATTAATTACCAATCTCCATATATGAAAGTTGAGTCAAACGACTATAGAATATTGAATAGTTATACTTTGAATTGTGCCAGCAGTAACCTTAACTACAGAAATAAAGGACAAAATATGGCAAAACACTTACACCCTCACCAACCAATTCCAATTATAATTTGTTTATATATCAAATTAATAACCCACAATAACTCTCATTGGTCAGCAATGTTTGACCTTACTTTTCTATCAACATTCACGTGACAACAAATTCCTATAAACTGCATATAAAAGACCATATAACCTTTTATCATATAATAATAATAAGTTAACCCTTAATCAACCATTAAGCCTTCATTCTCTAGAACGTACGACATCAGCGATTAAGCTGACAACAATCAGTATTGTTTCAATTTCACATCCTAACACAGCGATAATCATAGAGCAACAACATTATAACTTACATGAAGATTTCTGGGTTCCCTCACGTTCTGTAATCTACGCTGCCCAAAGAAAATCAGTTTCTACCTCTTTTGTTTTCTGCCCTTCTAATGTTAATTAAGTAAAAAAAAAATATACCCCACTAACCTAAATCAATTAATGGGCAAGTAAAAAGGTATTAAATGAATTATGGATATGACCCACTAACTATTAACTATATTAATTCTTCACTAAAAATTTATCACTAAATAACTCTTAGTCTTCGAATAGTAAAAAAACCCCTTTAAATTTTCAAAAGGAGTCAGACTAGTCCTAGTTCTCAAAACGACCTAGCGGGTCGTTACAATAAAAGAAAAGAAGTATTTCCAGCCAAGTATTATTCCTTCTCATTCTAACTTTCCGTTATGAGAGCAAAATAAATCTATTCATAATCAATTAGCAAAAGGTGTAAACTTATTTCCAAGCTAGTCCTAAAAAAGAACTTACCACTAGATAATTAGATTAAATAGGCAGTCAGGCACAATTAGATTAACCTTTATCAAAGTACACTTAAGTTAAACTCAAAATCGCGGAAAAACTCAAGATTTTGATCTCATAAGAAAACTAAACATTTTAAGGTCAAACTACGATGATGAAATATTTAAGCCAACAATTAAAGCTTTAATAGTAAATACTCAAAACATGCTAACATTGATTAGAAGATCCAAAGTAATCAGTAAAATAGCAAGGCATTAAAATTCTCGTTGAAAACATTAGATCAGATTACGTGTGATGCTATTTTATATAAGCTAAATCATGACCATCCTTGACACTATCACTAACTCACTAAGAAATTAAAATCGTAATTTGAACGAGAAAACAAACTGGGACATTCTGAAAAGATCTGTCAAGTACTTTATCTTGCCCGGAAATCTTCGTTCTTCATTTGCTTTGCCGGGGTTGTTGTTAAAGTTGTTGCTTGTTGTTTGGCGATAGCTGGACGGAGAAAGCTGGTCGGAGTAGCCTCCATCACTGCTGCTGTTGGTTGAAGTTGCTGCTGTCCGCCGGCGGCTACTTGGTTGCTGATGGGAGGCGCTGGTCGCCGCTGCGGTCGTCCTCGCCTGGTTGTTGGTACCTGCAAAAAAAAAAGAATTGGAAGGGGAAGAGAAGAGAGGGAAGGGAAGAGAAGAGAACAAGATATAAAGAGAGAGAAGGGGAACGACAGGAGAGAGGAAAAGAAGGGGAGAGGAAGAGAATGGAGATGGAGAAGAGAGAGGGAGGGGTGGAGGCGGAGGAGAAAGAGGGGAGGAGGGAGGAGAGGTGGTTGCTAGAGATGGAGAGGGAGACGAAGATGAAAATTTATAGGATTAGGTCTTTTAGGGTATTAGAAATAGGAGATTTAAAACAGCCATAGGATTAGTTTAGATGAACAACTAGGATTTAATCTAGGATTTATTTTTAAAGATGGACGGATGAGATCAAAAGATGAAGTCTTGAAATTAGATTGGACAAGACTAAAATTTCAATAAGAAATTGGATAGAATTGAAATGAAACGGTGGCTATGATTGAAACAAAATTGGAATTGAATAGGCTAGAATTGAAAAGAACTAGAATAAATGGGATAAAATTTATGTAATTTTGAGAAAAATTTAGGAATTGCTATCCAATTAGAATACTACATATATTAATATTTTTATATAGTTAAGAATCACTAAATTTAAAACATTTAAATATAATAAAATGGTTTTTCGAAATTTATTAATGATTTTTTGTAAAAAATTTAATAATATTCAAAATAATTGTTTAAAATAAACATTTCATTTTTTATGCAAAACAACTAAAACTCTAAACTTAAAATAATTTTTTTTATAATATGTGTTTAATCGAATAATATTCTTAAAAAGGTCAAAGGCTGGTCAAAATTGGATGTCAACAGCTGCCCCTTGTTTTATTGAGAATGTAGAATGAATGGCACCCAATGTTGACTTAGTAGCCAATTTTGTCCGAACGACGAGAGATGTCAGTGGGTGTCAACAGTTGTTTTTCGTGGGAGTCGGCAGCACTTGAGATCTGGTCTCAAAGGTGTTAAACGACAAAAAAGGTATGGGTTTTCTTCCTCGTGGTCCCTTTTCCAAGAGACCCCTAAGATTGAGTCAAATTCTAATCCGAAAACTAGAAATGTTCCCTTTTGGGTATGTTTGCTGGTAGAATTTAGGAATGTAACGTGTTTTAGTGGTGATTATGTTCATGTATGTATGTTCAGAATTATGTGATGATAAATGTGTGCAATGTGTGTGTGTGGCCGTGTCTCTTGGTCTCGGATTGGACTATGAAAATGGTATGTTAAATCCTTGTGTTTTTGTATGAAATTACTTGGAAAAATCCATGTAATAATGTACAAAATTTCCAGCGAATTGTCATAAAAATGTAACGTACAAAGGATTGAGAAAAATGGACTGGAAACGATGACCAAATTTCCAGATAAGCATGACTGAAATTTTTGTTTTTTTTTTAAATATTTTTTTGGTGTAAGGTCATTAGAACCCAAGACCTCACCATTTGCAAGCTACTGAAATTTTTACAATAAAAGTGAGGTTAGGAGGAATCCCACTTGGGTCTTAGCCGAGCAAGAGAACTCAGAAAATAAATAAAAAGAAATTAGGCACATAGGCTTCGAACCCGTGTGTCCTTGGACGAAATTAAGATCAGTCCATGCAAGAATAAAAATAAATAAAATGAGGTGGGTGGGGATCGAACCCACAACCTCTCGGATAGGTGAGAAAATTAGGAGAAAACCAAAAGAAAAATAAAATGAGGTTGTGGGGGTTCGATCCCACACCCTTTTGGTCTCAAACGAAAAAGGAGAGAAAAGAAAGGGAAAAAAAGGGAAGTGTAGGTGTTGAGGATCGACCTCGGGTTCCCCAATGCCGAAATTTTAAATCAAAATTAATATAAGACTAAGTGTTGCTCAAGGGATTTGAAATCGGGTTCCGTTGCCCAACTCCGTATTGATACATAAGTCTTACGTGAATAAATATTTAATGAATGATACCCATAGGGATCGAACTCGAGACCTTTACATTCTTACAAGATGCATAAGTATTGTACCACATAATCTTGGGTAAGTATGAGTTACTTATACGAATTATGAATGAAGCCTCATGGATTGTCCGTATGGTTTCATTAGTCCAGCGTACATTTAAAAATATGTGAACCTAAGATATATGTAACCGAAATGATGTGACTCCAAGAGGGTTAAGTAAGAGTGTGAAACCCACTAAAAGACCAAGTGCATTGGCATATGACAAAATGAACATTCACGTAAAGGGGTAAGTAATTATGAAAAACTAATATGTTAAAGTTAATTAATGCGGTGACAACACGATAAGAGGCTAATTTGAAAGACGAGATCAATCTCAAATCAGCGTAAGTAAATGTTACCAAAAATCGTACTCACATATGAGAGTGTAAGATTAATAAAGAGACCAGTCACTAAGAACACTCTACTGACAGTATTGAGATTAATGCATATTGAATAGTAATGATGAGATCAGAAATCATGTAATGAGAAATGATTCAATCATGCTAGAAGCCAGCTTCTATGATGTATGAGACGAATGTAATGGAACTTTATACGGAGCACTGATAGGCTAGCTATGAGTTGCGATTCCTTCTTTTGGGAAGGCAGATTTTCATCTAAATCTCATGAGATGAGGCTGTACGTTTAGGAGGGTATGGGTCTCCTTATATTTCGTAGTCTTTGAACCTATGCAGCCAACATGGGGTTCTAGCAGGGTTCAATTCCCTATATACGCTAGCATGTTTTGGTTTTACTTTGGCCGGTGATTCCACCTCTTTTCGGTTTGGGGTTGACACTGGATTTCATGGAGCAACACACGTAGCCCGACCAAGGTGCGGAGTGAGATTTTCTAGAATCCGGACCAAGGATTTAGAAATTCCTAACTTATCACTTTGCATGCAAGATACTAGGAAAGAACTGTTATAGTATAATTATCAAGTTATGAACCTGTGGGGAACACGTAAACCCTAGTTACTTTGCTTAATTGAATAATATCCAACATTCAAAGCTGTTAAGTGTCTCTTTCAATTGCGTTAGTTATTTTCATTCATTTAGAATTAGAAACCCCCCTTTTATTGTTTTTTACTTTCCAAGGAAGTTATTGACCAAACAATAGTAATAACAGGTTAAAGTTAAGTCTAGCCTATTTTCCTCGTGGGAACGATCCCAACCTCACTAGTTGGGTTATTTACTTGACACGACCACTTTACTTTTTATTTGAGAAGTAAGTTTGAGCATATCACCTATGCAGACACATAGTTAGGGGATAAGGAGATTGCATCTAAGTAACTCACTCTCTACTAACAAGGAGTACTAATCTCAAGTGGTACATTGGGTACAACATCTCTACTCACAATGTGCACCCACCCCTTCTTCAAATCCTCTCGCTGCTAAGTATAAGTCCCACGGAGTCTTAGAAGTTCATTACTAAAGGTCAAGGACAACTTTTTGACACTCCATCACAACTCACAATTGGTATCCATCCTCTAACCTACATTAGAAATCTCTAGGGAGGTAGTGAGGTTGCTACTAAACACTTCATCTCAACTCAGAATGACTGCTCACCCCAAAACTCCCCTTTTATTCACATTTTTTAACTCCATTCATTTATTCACTCAAAGAGTGAGTGTGTGTACATGTGAGCACACTTTCCACATAAATCATTACTTTCATAACAGTGAATTCTAGACATGTTTACACCTTCATTATTAAGCATTTCTCATACACTAGCATTCTCACCATATGCACTTACTTCATTTAGGCATAATTTAAGCAAGACATACAATTCAAGCTTCATAATACATATAAACAAGAACAATATTCATTATTACTTAATTTCACACATTACGCCTTCAAAGAAAAACTCACAATACATACCAAATATATCCAAATTCATCAATTTAACACCGCCACCAAGAAGGTGGACCATACCACTCAAGAACATTTCATAATAAGAGTTACACAATAAAACAAACTCACCATTTAACCAAGATTTAACCACCTATAATCAATTCTTCAATATTTCATCATAGTATGACCCTTAGGGCAGTAACTAAACCATAATAACAACATAAGGAAACCAAACCTCAAACACTACATAGTCATGTTCATTTAACTTACTTCTTAAGCTAAAAGTTGGAAATATGCATAAACATGAGTTCATGAGAGTTTATATATTAAAATGATCAATTAATATTAAAATAAGATTATTTGAATCATTAAAACACTTTTACATGAAGACTCATGCTTAGAATCGAAACTAGGAGAAGATAGAGTTTGAAAATCCTTTTTGAAATCTTTTGGAAATGACACCTTGAATGGAAAAGTATTGAAGGATGACTACCATACCTCAATGAGAAGTAAACCCTCTAATTTTGATGAAGAAAGACGTCCAACAAGATCTCCTATCTCTTCCTTGAGTCTTAGATCCAATGGTGACTTGAGAGAGTTTGTATTTAGAGAGATAGTTTGAATATTGGATGTGAGGGGCCTTGCCTAGGTCTAAGACATAAAAATAATACAATATAACTTAAAAACACCCAAAATAATCATCCTAGGGTCATAAATACTTGGGTAGAATTTACAAAACACCCCAAGCCAATGCAGTCGCGTCCAGCAGGTTTTGTAGGACCACCATCGACGCCTATCAACGACGGACCGTCGATGCATCGACGGACCGTTGATGAGGGCTTGTGGTTTGATACTGCATCTCCCAAAATGTGCAGGCTGATGTTCCAATCGACTTACCATGTCGACGAGGCGTCGATTGGTCGTCGACTAGTTTGTTGGTTGACACAGTTTTTGAAGTTTTGGGTCCAAGTCTTCGCTCCCTCTATAAGGCCTCTCATGGGTCCTAGATGGAGTACACCCGGAAGTTAAAACCCTACACATAGTATTATAGGTCTTAGAAACATCCCACATCAATTTCGATTAAAATGAACGCATGAAACTCACTAAAAACGCATGGAGACACACAAGTACTTTTTAAGTCGAACCTTCCGAACGTCATGGATGTTCTTGGACGTTTGACCTCCAAACGTCACCAAACTTTACACACTGCCTAAGAACATCAATATAACTTATTTTAACGCAAAAATAACTCATGCAACATTCACGAAGCTCTAGTTAACCTTAGTTCATTTTAGGGTGTTACACCAACTATTTCAAAATTGTCTTAAAACACAAAAAACAAAATGTGTTACTCAACACCACCAACCTCACCATTTAGCTCCATCACAATACCCATCACATCTACTTCTTTTTCCAATTATTCACATCACTAGCCAAGCCTTCTTCTTTCAACTTCCCCTTTCTTCATTCCCTGTTATCTTCTCCTATTATTGTTCATTCTCTTCTTCCACTAGCTGTGTTTTTCTCTTAATTTTCGTCTTTTTCTTCACTTCCAGCTTTTCCTCATCACTTTCATCTTTATTCTTTTCTTCTAACTTCTCCTCTTATTTTTCTTCATCTTTCACTTCCAGTTTCTCCTCTTTCTTTTTCTGTCATCTTCTCCTCATCTTGTTCTCTCTCTTCTTCTTTCATCTCCTATTCCTTCATATCTTTTGCAACTTCATTAATTTTTTCAGTAAAGTATTCATAAATTGCAGCAAGATCATCTTCAACTATGGACGATGTCATCATTAATTATTGGTGTTGAAAAGTTATCATCATCTACTGCAAGATTTGTGACAAAAAAATCGTACAAATAAATTATTTTTAAGCTATAACATATAAATTTTTCCACCTTGGTTTGTACAAAAGAGTTTGAGACTTATAGTTAGATGTTATATTCTCTTTATGTGTTTCATACTGTCAGGCTTATGTCAAGTAACTTAGTGTCTCTGGAAATACTATTCGTAATGTCGCATGTACGAAATACATTGTGTCGTGATAGTTAAGTTAGAATGTAATTTATGTTATGTTGGAATTTGATATCATACGGTAGTGTTATCATCTAAAATTTGAATTTATGCTATATTTGTTGTTCAAATTTATCTGCTTTTGCATTGTTAACTTATTGTGTCACATTGCATGTCATTCATTTTTCAACTAGAATGGATTGAATATACTTTGTCAAATGTAAAAATAATTTTATGCAATTTTCTTAATCTTGAGAAAATATATGAACTCCGCCACAAATTAGATCTTTTACTAAGAGACATTTAAACATTATAAGATCAAAAAATAATACCTACATCCTCTCTTCTGCCAAAACAACTTGTAAGAAAATGTGAAAATCATGCATTAATCGTCACTTACCACATGTCAAAACAATTTTTAAAATTTTATTTTGTTATCCTTCCTGTTTTCCCTCAACCTCTTCGCCACCCCTCAATCATCACTATAACAACCACTTCTGACACACCCTTCGTTGATTTAAACTTTTGGTATTGTAGTAATTTAACTTTCAACTTAAGGAGTTTGTGTTTTTAAAGTGATATAGTGAATTCTAGATTTTCATTGAAGCGGTTTGGAAAAAAAGAGAGTAGTGATTTGAACTCCTAAACCACTAAGTCAAGCTCTAATCTTATATTCACTATCCTTTGTTTACTTTAAATGGAGAAGTTTCCTCACATTTTTAAAATACGGTTTTTCATGTTTTATGTTCTTCTGTTCTTATAACTTCAAGTGTATTTTACATACATTGACAATTGTAGAGTTAAATAGATTTGACCACTCCCTAACATGGAAGTTAAATTAATATAACACACCCTAACTAAAACATCTAATTTAATGTATCTGAAGGAATATTGATTGATTGAAGTGTTAACCTAATAAGGGAATACATGGGAGTATATATAGGAGATATAAAGGGAGTATAATCCTAATAGGACTAGGATTAAGGGAGTAGTACTAATCCTAATAGGACTAGGATTAAGGAGTACTAATCCTTATAGGACTAGGATTAGTACACAGTAAATACTAATATTATTTAATACTATTTATAATACTATCTGTATATCCCCCCTCAAGCTGAGCTGAGCGGAAGCGAACGGAAGCTTGGAACTGAGGTAATCGTGTTGTCGGCTCGGGAGAGGCTGGTGAGAATATCAGCCGGTTGTTCTTCAGTGGGTACAAATGCACAGTCATTGTGCCGGCCTGAACTTCATCGCGAACAAAGAGACAATCGGTATCAACATGCTTCATTCTGGTGTGTAGGACGGAATTCTTGACCACACAGAGGGTTGATTTGTTGTCAGAATAGAGAGCAGGAACAGTGTGAGTTGCGCGGAGTTCGCGAAGAATATTTGTGACCCACATGGTCTCAGCAGCAAGAAGAGCAAGGGCGCGGTATATTCAGCTTCAGTCGAGGACCAGAGACCTTGGGTTATTTTTTTGTACACCCGGAGATCAGGTTCGGCCCCAAAAAAAGTGAAACCCGATGTAGATTTCTGTCATTTTTATCATTTGCCCAATCTGAATCTGAGAAACCCCGAAGCTCCAAGTCCCGGGGTCGAATGAGTAAACCACGACCAAGAGTGCCAAAAATGTACTGAGAATGCGTTTTAGACAATGGTAATCATGTTCACTTGGTTGATGCATGCGCTGAGCAACTCGGTTGACAGCAAATGGATGTCAGGACGGGTAATGGCCGATACTGTAGACCCCAATGAGGCTACGGAAGTGGGTGATATCGGCAAAGAGGGTGTCGGCTCCATTCGTAGACGAAGAGACTGCCATCGGTGTTGGTTGACTGGTGCAGTTTTCTAGTCCAGCTTTCTGCAACAGATCTCGAGCGATTTATTTTGATAAAGAAAAAAGCCAGCGCTGCCTGTCAGAGAAACCTCCATTCCCAGAAAATAATGTAACGGGCAAGGTCCTTCATTTTGAAGGTAGTATGCATAGCTCGAGTGACATCCTGAATGAGAGCTGCATTAGAGCCTGTAATAATGATATCATCTATATAGACAAGAAGAATGACTGTACTGTGTGCTGAATGTCGAGTAAAAAGACTCGTGTCGTGTACGCAACACGTGAAGCCGAGTCCCTGGAAGAACGTTTTCAGACGTGTGTACCAAGCACGGGGGGCTTGCTTGAGACCATACAGAGACTTCTGGAGTTTGCAAACATGTTGAGGGAAGTGGGGATCAACATAGCCCGGTGGTTGCGTCATGTAGATAGTTTCATCAAGCATGCCATGAAGAAAAGCATTGGAAACATCCAACTGATTGATGAGCAAATTGTTGCGCACGGCGAGTGACAGTACCAGGCGATGTTTTCCTGCCGAATAACAGGACTGAATGTCTCGGATTAATCAAGCCATACTCCTAATTGTAGCCTTTAGCAACCAAACGAACCTTGTACCTAGAAATACTGCCATCTGCATTGTGTTTAATTTTGTACACCCATTTACAGCCACTGGGTGCCGCCCATGGGACTTAGGTACAAGAAGCCATGTTTTCTGATCCGTAAAAGCCTTAAACTCGTCATCCATATCATGACGCCAATAAGCATTTTTCGAGGCAATAGAGTAAGTTGTTGGTTCACTATCGGTAAGGTGTGTATTTTGTAGTATGGTAGCCTGAAAGGTTTTGGGTTTAAAGATACCGGCTTTGCCACGGGTTAACATGGGATGAGTATTGGGGGGTGGCACGGGCGGTGGGTGGTGATTCGGGGGTGGCCGGGAAGGACCCAAAACGGATCGGGCTGGAGATGTTGTGGGTATGGGGTGGGGTGGTTCGGGTGGTTGTGAGTGTGGGTGGTGGTTGCGGGTGTATTGTGGGTGACGGCGAAGGGGTGATGAGGGGTGGGTGGTGGGTAGTGGGTGGAGGTGTGGGGGAATGTGGTGAGTGTCCTGTGAGTATGTTGGAAAAAGGGGAAGGACGCCAATGAATGATGTATTTGTGGAGGAGGAAATAGACTCGTAGGGAAACTCATTTTCGACAAATTGACATGACGAGATATGTAGACTTTATGAGTTTGTGTGGTCAAGACAGCGATAACCCTTGGGGGTAGGATGATAGCCCAAAAAAATACAAGGAGGGATCGGGGTATGGGGTTGTAATTGTGAGTAATATGAGGGCGTAGCCAAGGGTAGGCAAGACACCCAAAGACGCGGAGGTTGGTTTATTGGGAAGTTCTTGGTAAAGGAGTTGATAGGGTGATTTGTTGGAGAGGGTGTTACTGGGCATTCTGTTAATGAGGTAGTTTGCGGTGGCTAGAGCATTCTACCCAAAAGGAGACAGGGGAGATGAGATTGATGTAGAAGAGTAACCCCGTTTCAATGAGATGGCGATGCTACGCTCAGCCACCCCATTCTGTTCGGGAGTGTATGGACAGGAGGTTTGATGTATAATTCCAGGGATTGCAGAAACTG
Source organism: Solanum corneliomulleri (assembly GCA_027704805.1). Lineage (NCBI taxonomy): Eukaryota > Viridiplantae > Streptophyta > Magnoliopsida > Solanales > Solanaceae > Solanum > Solanum corneliomulleri. The sequence goes on along the minus strand of JAKWIY010001272.1, from coordinate 1,793 downwards.
GCCAAAGATGTTATTTACATATTCCTTTCCATTGTCACTTCGAAAAAGTTTAACATGAGAATGAATTGTCTTTTGACCATTTTTTCAAAGTGACAAAGGTGGTGTATGCCTGTGATTTGTGTTTTAGTGGGTACAACCAAGAGTATTTTGTAAAATCATCCACACAAAACAAATATAATAGCGAAAACCACCAAATAAGGAACAGCAGTAGGACCCCATAGGTCAGAATGAATAAGTTGAAAAGGTGCAGTTGTACGCTTCTCAGATAAAGTAAAAGGTAATTTATGAGATTTATCAATGAATGAAGAGGAGTCACAATTGTTTACATGAATGGAAGCAAAACCTAATTGAGACATTAAAGAATTTATTATTTGAGAGACGGGTGACCAGACGACTGTGCCACAACAGACTGTGGCCATCAGCCGAAAGAGCCACCGGAGCCACAGGAACGCTTTCTAAAACTGGGTGGGCAGACGAACTTGTGCCAGGAAGAACGTACAGACCATGCTCACAGGGGCCTGAAAAATCACCCTCTTGGTAGTATTGTCTAGGATCTGAAAATCATTAGAGGTGAACAAGAGTGAGCAATTATGTCTTTGTGAATTGGTGAACTGAAAGGAGATTGGTTTTAATAGAAGGGACGTGGGTAAGGTTACCTAGGTGAAAGATAGCGGTGGGGGTTTAATGGTACCCGTGCCAGTGTGAGAAATATAAGGGACTCACCGTTGCCAACAGTAAACCATTGGAGCCATGATATGGATTTGGAGCGTTAAGCTTGGATAGATCAGAAGTAACGTGCATGTTGGCCAGTATCCAACAGCCATTCAGAGGAGGGGCGGCTTGCTGAGATGCATAATTGGCACGGTTATCACTATTTCGGCTCTCCTCATACCGAAACCAGCAACGAATAGCGGTTGTGTGTCCTGTTTTTTGACAGATTGACAAGTTGGACGATCCCGCTCGTAAGTACCCTGCCCGCCGCTGGAAGATGACTGCCCGCCGCTGCCGAAGGAGTGCAGGCTGTTGTTGCTGTCGTGCTGCTGACCATCGTACGGCGGACGACTGCCCTGTCGACCGCCGCGCACGCGGCCTCCGCTATTTCTGCCGTAGCCGCCGCGACTCCCCTGCCGGCCGCCACCACGCCCCCCGCGGTAGTTCTGGCTTGCGGTGAGGGCGGTGGCCGGCTCCATAACAGCGGCTTCTTGGAGAAGAAGTTTGCTCTCCAGATCCACGTTGATTTCTTCACTTTTTAGCCATGAGGAGAGAGTAGCCAGGTCAATGGGCGTTGGACTGATGCGAACCGCCTGTTTAATGGAGGAGGAATAGCTGATGGGAGCCCCGAACGACGCACATGACGAGATTCTTTTCGGGAATGATTTCGTTCACGGTGTCGAGGGATGTGATGATGGTGGAGACCTCGTCTAAATACTCCGCCATAGTTTTCGTGCCTTTGGTAATTGTGTGGAGACGATCACGCAATTGAAAAATATGAGAGTGAGAAATAGATGCATAGCGTGTTGCGAGGCCCGTCCACAGGACTGAAGCAGTTGTGTAGGATCGGACGTGTTTCTGAACCGTGGAAGAGATGACCGCAATCAAACATGATCGGATCTGGCCATCCACGGCTTTCAAGGCGGCATGGGCCGAATTGGTTTTTTCTTATGTCCGTGGCGTGTGATGACTGCCGGCGGCGGTTCTGTGCTTCATCGACGTATTTGAGAAGGTAATGGCCTCAGGGCTGTAAGAACGGTGATTTTCCATGTAGGGTAATTTATGCTGATAATTTTTCGGGA
>JAKWIY010001271.1:0-22769 GCA_027704805.1 Solanum corneliomulleri | reverse complement strand
ACCCCCTTATAGAATGGCCCCAGCTTAGTTAAGGGAGTTAAAGGCCCAATTCAGGAGTTGTTAGGTAAAGGTTTTTATTAGACCAACTGCAAGTGCATCCCCTAGGGTGCTCCTGTTTTATTTGTTAAGAAGAAGAATGGAAGTTTTCGGATGTGCATAGACTACAGGCAACTGAATAAGGTAACTATTAAAGAACAAGTATCCTATTCCTCGCATTGATGATTTGTTCGATCAGTTACAAGGTGCTTGTACCTTCTCAAAAATTGATTTGAGATCTGGTTATCATGAATTCAAAATACGGGCATCGGATGTGTTAAAGACTGCTTTTAGAACCCGGTATGGGCATTATGAATTCTTAGTAATGTCTTTTGGGCTTACGAATGCCCCTGCTGCTTTCATGAGCCTGATGACGGGATTTTCAAGCCATAACTGGATCTCTTTGTCATTGTATTCATTGATGATATACTGATATACTCATAGAGCATGAAAGACATGAGGAGCATTTGAGAATTGTATTGGAAGTGTTGAGGGGGAAAGACTTTATGAAAAATTTTCCAAGTGTGAGTTTTGGATAGATTCAGTCCTTCTTGGGGCACGTGGTTTCTAAGGATGGAGTGATGGTGGATCCTTCTAAGATTGAAGCAGTGAAGAGTTGGGTAAGACCTACTAATGTTACACAGGTAAGGAGCTTTGTTGGTTTAACTAGCTACTACAGTCGATTTGTCAAGGGATTTTCGTCTGTTGCCTCCCAACTGACAAATTTGACTACAGAATGCTCCATTTGTATGATCGGATGAATGTGAAGAAAGCTTCCAGAACCTCAAGACCTTGTTGACAACTACGCCAATTCTTACCTTGCCAGTGGAAGGTAAGAATTTCATTGTTTATTGTGATGCATCATATTCTGGTTTGGGTGCAGTGCTAATGCAGAGAGGAATGTAATTGTTTATTCTTCGAGGCAATTAAGAGTGCAGGAACATAACTATCTAACCCATGATTTGGAGTTGGGTGCAATCATGTTTGCATTCTAGCAATGGAGACATTATTTATATGGGGTCAAGTGTGAAGTTATAAAGATCATCATAGTTTACAGTATGTATTTACTCAGAAAGATCTGAATTTGAGGCAAAGGAGGTGGATGGAACTACTGAAGGACTATGATATTACTATTTTGTATCACCCAGGAAAAGCTAATATGGTGGCAGATGATTTAAGCAGAAAAGCAGGGAGCATGGGAAGTCTAGCCCACTTACAGGTTTCTAGACGCCCATTGGCTAGAGAGGTTCAGACTCTGGATAATGACTTTATGATGCTGGATGTACTAGAGAAGGATGGATTTTTGGCTTTTGTGGAAGCAAGGTCTTCTTTTCTTGACAAGATTAAGGGAAAGCAGTTTACTGATGAGAAGATGAGCCGAATTCGAGATATGGTATTGCAAAGAGAGGCTAAAGAGGCGATAATTGATGAGGAAGGTGTTTTGAGAATTAAGGGAAGGGTATGTGTGCCCCTTGTGGATGATTTGATTCACACTATTCTTACAGAGGCTCATAGTTCAAGGTATTCTATACATCCTGGTGCAACCAAGATGTATCCTGACCTAAAGCAACATTTTTGGTGGAGTAGAATGAAGCGTGACATTGTTGATTTTGTTGCCCAATGCCCGAATTGTCAGCAGGTGAAGTGTGAATACCTGAGGCCCGGAGGAACACTTCAGAGAATGCCCATTCCTGTTAGAAGTGGGAAATAATTGCAATGGATTTCGTGGTTGGTCTTCCAAAGACATTGGGTAAGTTTTATTCTAATTAGGTAATTGTTGACAGATTAACTAAGTCTACTCACTTCATTCCGTCAAGGTGACTTACAATGCAGAGAAGTTAGCCAAACTCTATATCTCAGAAATTTTTCGATTGCATGGAGTTCCACTCTCCATCATATCAGATAGAGGTACGCAATTTACTTCTAAGTTTTGGACAACATTGCATGCTGAATTAGTACTAGTTGGATCTTAGTACTGTATTTCACCCTCAGACAGATGGACAGTCTGAGCGAACGATTCAGGTGTTGGAGGATATGTTTCGTGCATGTGTGATAGAATTTTGTGGTTATTGGGATAACTTCTTACCCTTAGCAGAGTTTTCATACAATAATAGCTATCACTCAAGTATTGATATGGCCCTATTTGAGGCACTGTATGGGAGGAGATGTAGGTCTCCCATTGGTTGGTTAGATGCATTTGAGGTGAGATCATGGGGTACCGCCTTTTGAGGGAATCGTTAGATAAAGTAAAATTCATTCAGGAGAAGCTTCTAGCAGCTCAGAACAGACAGAAAGAATATGCAGATCGAAAGGTTAGGGACTTGGATTTCATGGAGGGTGAACAAGTCTTGCTGAAGGTTTCACCCATGAAAGGGGTGATGCGGTTTTGTAAGCGAGGTAAGCTTAGTCCGAGGTATATTGGTCCATTTGAAGTTCTGAAACGCGTGGGGGAGGTGGCTTAGGAATTTGCATTACCTCTAGGACTCTTAGGAGTGCACCTGGTATTTCATGTGTCTATGCTGAAAAAATACCATGGCGATGGAAACTACATTATTCGTTGGGATTCAGTTCTTCGATGAAAATTTGTCTTATGAGGAGGAGCCTGTTGCTACTTTAGATAGAGAAGTCCGCAAGTTGAGATCAAAAAAGATTGCATCTATCAAGCTTCAGAGGAAGAATCGGCCAGTTGAAGAGTCCACTTGGGAGAATGAGGCTGATATGCGAGAAAGATATCCATATCTTTTTACAGATTTAGGTACTCTTTCTCGCCCTTGTTTTTCTTACTGTGATCGTTCGAGGACGAAAGATGGGTAAATTGGTATCTATTGTAACAACTTGTTTAGTCGATTCGAGAGTAGAATTGTTTTTTATAACAACTGACTAGGTCGACGGATCACGCGACAGACCGTCATGGTCACGACGGACCGTCGAGGGTCTTCGTTCCAAAACACTTAAACTCTGAAATCTGGGTACTGAGATCGACTCTCTGAACTTCACGACGGAACTGCAGCACGGACCGTCGTAGATATGACAGACATCACAAACCTTTACTGAATTTCACTCTTTCAACTTTGTGACGGACTTGCAGGACGGACCGTCATAGACAAGACGGACCGTCACAAGTTGCGTAACCCCCACTGGGTCGGATTCCTGCTCAAGTGTTAAAGGGGTTTTGGACTATTCTGACAACTTCATGAATTAGTGGGGTAAGTTTTTATTATTTAATTACTTGGGGTTAAAGGAGATAACTTTAAAATAAATAATGGGTTTACTTTTATCATAATCAATTATATGATAATTAGGGTAAAAGGAAAAGAATCTAGAGAAGAAAAAGAAAAAGACAGAGAGGGGAGAACGAGCGAGAGACAGAACGAAGAGGAAAGCAAAGACATTGGGGAAGTAGCTTGCTTGATTACGATTCTTCGGTGGATGTAGGTTATGGTTTATTTCTATATGATGGATAAACTCTAAATAGCGATCGATATGTATTGGGTGATTCTGTAAAATCTTCTATATGCTTGATTGTGTGTTTGTATGTTGTGATTGTGTAATTGTGGTGGGCTAAAATCATGAGACTTCTGAATCTTCAATATTAAATCCTCTCTATTAAGATGACGCCTTGACATGAAGAAGGCTTGATGAAATAAAACAATGAGATAAATGGATCAGAGTGTCACGTTCCGACACGTAGTATTAGGGGATCAGAGTGTCACGTTCCGACACGGTAGTAATAATGGATCGGAGTGTCACGTTCCAACACGTAGTATTAGGGGATCGGAGTGTCACGTTCCAACACGTAGTATTAGGGGATCGGAGTGTCACGTTCAACCACGGTAGTAATAATGGATCAGAGTGTCACGTTCCGACACAATAATAATAAAGAGAAGTAATATTAAATTATGTTAATATACCCAAATTCGAAAAACCTATTTCCAAAATGAGTATGGTGTGGAGGCTTGAGTTCTCATTGGTGTGCTTGGTGTTGTTCCAATAGTTCTTGTACCTGTTGTTGCCACCTGTTAAGTATTATGGTTGATTTTATATTATTATTCAGTATATATTGCTTTCTATTTTGAGTTGGCCGATGATACATACTCAGTATGTTTTCCTTGTACAGACCCCTACTTGTAATTTTCTTCTTTATTTTTTTGTGGAGTGCAGCAAGCGTGCCATCGACTTCGACTCGCCCTCAACTCTAGACAGTCTCCACATATCAGATTTCACGGAGCTATTGTTCCTAGCTCGGACTGGATTCTCTCCTTCACGTCTTGATGTCTTGAAGTTCGTACATGGCTATCTCTTTTACTTATTTTAGCTTCATAAAATACTCATAGATTTTGATATTCGAGGTTAGATGTTCTTGGTGTGATGACTTCTTGATTTTGGGAATAATAATTGATAAACTTTAGAAGCTTTTTTATTGGTTATATTAATGAGTTTTGGGTCTTCCGCATTATATTATGTTCATTATGGTTGAAATATTGGTAAACGTTGGGGTTTAGATTTGTTGGTTCGCTCACATAGGAGGATAAGTGTGGGTGCCACTCGCGGCTCATTTTGGGTCGTGACACAACCTAAGGAGCGTAGGTGGTGTGACGGCGCATCTTGCATCTACATAGTTAATGAAGCAGGCTCCTCCAATTGGGGTCTATCCCACAAGTAAGTGTGAATCCACGACCTCCATCTACGGCGTGTCAACCCACCAACGTAGCATCAATAAAGGTCGTTGGTCATTTTGTTTTTGACAACTTTTTGGCCAACGTTTTGGTCCTCTTCAAGGACCCATACAGTGGTCCTTAGGGAGTAGTACCAAAATGTTTTACCCACAACCTCGATGTTCTAGGAGTGATGAATATTTATACATTAGTTGGACCTAAATGCACATACCAAATTACTTGACAACACATTAGAATATCCTAGCACCAAAAGACTAGTTTCCATACGTCACAGACATATCTTGATGTTTAGGCACTAACACTTCCAAACCAAGTTAATTGCATTAGTTAGGGTCTAAAAACTATATTTTAACCCATTTTTTAGTTATTATACTTTATTTAAGGCTCTATGTTAGGTCATGCAATTTTTTGGTTTTTGAATACTCCCCACCTTGGGAACATTCATCCCGGAATGAAACATTAACACCTAATAAGAGATCACCACGACTTAAGACTAGCAGCCCATCATGTGTGCATCATTTCTAAATGCACAAACAAACAAAAGAAACTTTAATTCAAACCTAGACATACTCAATGCAACTCCAAATGCATGAAAAAACATATTACTCATTTCCAAGGAGAAACTAACATCTCCTAGCTCTAACATGTTCAACCTAGACTCATTACGTCTAAAATGCATATTTAGTTAAGATGCTACAACAAATCCAATTAAATGCTAATGCATCAATTCTAACAAGGCTTTCACACATTCACAAACATAATCATCACAAGGAAAACATCAAGTCCATCATACCATGTCATAAAATAAAAAATCTGGAATTTTTCTAAAATCATTAAAGAAGCACATACAAGAAATTTACATGAGGATATCACTGTTTATCGTCCTTGGATTGGAGAGAATAGAACATATTCTTATTTTGAGGTTCCATATCCTCACCACTAGAGGAAACTTGCTTACCTTCTCTTATATTAGCCTTTGCCTTAGCGAAATCTTTCTTTAGGTGGCCACTCTCACCAGATCCGTAACAACCATCTCTACCGGCAAAATACCTACATTCATATTCTTACCATACCTAGAACAAGTAGTCCATAGAGACTCACTACATTTCCCTAATGATCTAGGATTAGACGCCCTCACATAATTATACATAGGTGTATTAGAATAGCCTTATTAATAAACTTTTGGTCGATTCTTAGAATGACCTTGTCCATCTGGCCCATCATGAAAAGACTTATACCCTTTCGACCTAGACCTACTCTTTTCTCTAACTCTTAAGTTCATGAGTATTATTTACTCCTATATTTGTTGGTCAAACACCATGATACAGGAGATATCCATATTATCAACAAGCATTACCATACCACTTTCTTTTCTATTCTACCAATCTAATACTCCCATCATAGACCTATTCGTCAAATCCGTATGATTGGCTACCTGTTATGACCCGAGAGAATACGTTAAAACTTATTGCATTCTCACGTCTCCATACGGCGTTCTCAACTTTTCAGAGGTCTAAGACAAGACTCATTGCATTCATTCATTGCATAAAACATAAAAAATAGCGAAAAATTTAAAACTTTTCATAGCACATCATATGTTAGAATATCACTTCATATGTATATAAAATCATAATTACATAGTCTAGACACTAATTCTCTTTACCGTCTCAAGACACAACTCAATAGAATAGGGACACGACCCTTAACAACAAAAAATATAAGTCTAAGCTATTATATAAACTTAAAGAAACATCTTGACATAGGCAACCATGAATCATAAGGGTCCCTTTACTTGAAGTTGGGAAACATCTATCCAAGCTCGTCCCTCTTACAAATATCCTCTAGCCCTCACAACCTAAACTTCTGTAAATTGATGAAGAAGAATGGTACTAGTACAAGAATGCACTATGTATGGCAACTATGCATAACATGTATTGAAAGAGGACATTTAGTTTGAAATCATGCATCAGGTCATTATAGTAAAACTTCATGAACATTTGTACAACTAGCACAACATAGTTCACACACTTCGTATAGATGTGGATATTACTCAAAAAATACTTAGGGCCATTTCATTACAATTAAGGATCATTTATTAAGGTGCACTTCACACAAAAGAACTATCACCTAACACAACCTCCAAATCTCACTAGTGCAATGTACATGTAGTATCCCATACTACTACTCACACCAAGTGATCCTAAGAAGTCATCATACAATAAGGCACATCATATTCCATAACATACCACCCATGCATTTAACCATAAAAATAAGACCAACATGCATCATTAATGGTCACATAAGAACTTTTTTATTCATTGCATATTAGTCATAACTCATTAGTTCATTATATAGATAAACCACCTTCACAACCCCTTCACAATCTTGCTTGTGCAATGTACACATGGATTCCCATACCTTCACATATACCAAGAAAGCCCATTTTGAAACCACAAGTGTAATCCACATGCATAATTATATTTAATGTCTTGAACTATGTAAAGTCAACCGTGACATACATTCATGCTAATCAGAACTAAATATAATCAATATTCATAAAGGAACCTCGTCATAACTTCTCTTAGAGTCCACCTGTGTAATGTATAAGTAGGGTCCATAGTCCTCCCTACACTAAGAAGTCTTTCAAGGAACAATTAAAATTACTTATAATCTTTTCTCAGTTCATTTGTTATCTAAAGGGATGCTTAGCCATAACCGACATAGACTATGTGAGGTACATGGAATATGATGTCGTACAACCCCACACCTAAAAAGGCGTTCTACTAGCCAAGGTAGAATCGGCATAATAACTATTAAGGTGGATCTACTACCAATTTCCTACAAGTGCACGTAGTTAAGGGATATTGAAATTGCTTCTAGAAACCCGACCAATTGCATTAGCCGAGAGGCTTCCATCTCATAAGTATCACATGGATGACCTAACCTATTGCATTAGTAGAGGGGCCTTTTCCTTATTGTAAATATCCACTCATTGAGCTTAAACTCACTTTTTAATATCTTAAAGCCTTTATTTATCATTAGTTCATACCGTAGGCCTTTTGGGACTTGCTCACTCATACATTATATAGCTAAAAGGTTCTAAGATGAGAATCTACATTCATGAAAGAACTGATATTATGTGAGACTGCACTTTCACATAATTCTACCATTCATACATTCATATTTGTGTGCGTTCATAAGTGAGATCTAACTTAACATAAAAACCTCTAGTCACACATGTTCTTAATTTCATTAATCATACACTTTACATGCATAGTAACAGGTAATGATGTATAGCAGAACTATTCTATCCTTAATCATCATGAATGTATCTTATTCATAGACATGCATGAAGTGTGTGTACATTGGTCTACACGATCACATAATAGCCATAACATGGTATTAAGGAAGCTACCCTCAAAGATCAGAAAACATTATAACATTCCTCAAGTCTTAAGTCATACACATATAGAGCATTAATTACTATAAAATACTTACACTCACATTACATAATAGGAGAAAAGAGCATATTCAAATTTACAATTAGGACCCTAGCACTAGTTTGATCACGTATTCATATAGTGTTCATATTGGTAAGGGTCATGATACAACAATGTTCATCATCATTATTCATATAGACCACACCTAACCCTAACATGATCATCACACGAACACGACATCATCCACACACCTAGAGCATACAACTAGAATAGAAGATTATACATATAACTTCACATAACATCAATTCACTGAGACACTATATTGGAATCAAGTCTACATCCTTCAACTTCAAAAAAATTTAAATAATCAAATCAATTCATAATAAATGTAATGCCTTCAAAGTTATAATCAAAACACATAACATATATGAGAAAGTAAACAGAACCATCATAAGTGGACCATACCACGCATCATAATTCTATATACACTCTAAGCTAATAAGAGGAAATAGGTCAACTTACGAATTCTCGAATATAATGATAATCTTGATCAATTAACATTGATTCATAATCAATTTATATAGATAATACTAGGATTAATTAATATACTATAAGTAAATAACAATTGAATCATAGTCTAATCAAAATCACAAGACCCATAATATATCATAATTTGAGAGGATAAGGAGATCATGGGTTCTTCATGGAATTGGATGGCAAATATGTTAAGAACATAGATTAATCATATAATCATCATTGGAATGCGTTTGAAATCACATTAACAATGAACCCATGGCCATATTGAAAGATGAGATTTTTTACATAGAATCATGTTTGAAAAAGCTTTGAAGGACTTCTTGGATGAATGGTTAAATAAGGATGAAAAATTATTATACCTTCTAAATTATAAAGGCCACGAAAATATGTGAAAAAAAACTCCAAGAATGCACCTCCATAGCTTTCCTTGACAATGGTCTCCAATGGAGGTTTAAGAGGATATGGAAGAGAGAGAGTTTTGGATATATCGATTTCTTAACGGGTGTTGGGGTTCTGACTTGAAAAAGGGGTTAAATAGGACATAAAAATAGCTTATGAATGACTCCCAAAGTTACCAAAACACCCCCAGATTTATTTGAACTTTTAGACATGTTAAACTTGACTATAAAATGATGCAACCAAATCTTGGAAGTGGCTACGTGTCCCTGAATCAGCTCTTAATTGTTCCTCACCACATTTTTGAGGCAGTGATCCTTGTGTAGCTCGCGTGACGCACAGGCACACCAATTTCAAGGCGCGCGACGTGTTGTGGCCTCCACTTCTTTGTTCTGCATGCTGCCATTTTGTAGCTTCCTTGTCTAACATTTGGGTCCTCCTGGGGGCCCTTAGGGTTGTCCTCGGGGAGTATTACCTAGATGTTTTTACCCTTAACATTTCATTAAGATACTAGGGTAAACTACATTGTTTTTCAACTCCAAACAACACAGAAAAATAAGGCAACCATACAAGGACACACTAGTACATCTAAAGACTAACTTTTGAATGTCTTGGACGTTCTTGGAGGTTTGACCATCAAAACTCTTTAAATACATGCTGTAAAACCGTTTATTTACATGTTAATAATTCTTTAAGACACATGTGAGACTCTATCTACCTTAGTTCATTTTGAGTGTCTTGACACTACCAAGCTTGGAATATATTTAGACAAAAGGGTGAATTTCAAAGAGTATTCCTTAACACTCATATTACCTTGGTTGAGGTTGATTAATTCTCTCAATATTTCTTCCCTTGACTCACAGGGAAAAACCTATCTTGAAATTCTAACTCAATGATTTCCGACTATATTGGGCCCACACTCAACAACCTACTATCCTTCCATTGCTCATACGAAATTTGGGCTACATCTTTCAATTGACAGGCAGCTAGCTCCACCTTCTATATCGGTGATAGTCCCATGATTGCAAGAACCTTATAAACCTCCTCTATGAACCTATTTGAATCTTTTTCCACCTAGGAGCCACAGATTACGGGAGGCTCATTCTCAAGAACTCTCTTACCCTAGAAACACCCATTCCTTTTATAGGGTTGGCAAAAGACACCACCTCTATAGTAGCTTGCGTCGCCAAGGAAGCTCGTGAAGAGTAGAATTCTCTATTGGAGGGTCATTTGAAACTTGAGGACGTACTGGTGTTTATCTTGAGGAGGATCCTCCTTTGGAACTTGGGGAGGAATCTCTTGCTCCCCTTCACATTCCTTAACTATTCTAGCATTTGCTCTAGTATTTTCCATAAACTTAAAATTCATATGCATTCATTAGACTAAAGACCTACTAGAGCTAAACCTCTATGGCAGGACTAAGAGAATGAAGAAGTGAGATTGTTCTTAATCATCCAATACCCTACAATTCATAAAATATGTCGCGACTCACACCCACAAAAAAGACTCTACTTTGATGTGGTTTGTAACATCCTAAGACCATTTGATAATTTTATGCTTAATACCAAGTTTTTCATGACCCGAGATCACCTCAAGTCGTAACATGGTGTATTCGACCTCGAAGAAGCCTAAACAAGCAATTAGAATTCAATACATAACAGCAAAGAAAATGGAAGAATTATTTAAAAAATTAAGACATATCTCAAAAAGAATTTAATAAAAGCGAAGTATTTCTAGAATAATTGTCTACCTTCAATGGATGACATGATGAAAGTATTGGGACACAGCCCACATAAAGACTAAAAACATAATGAAGGACATAAAAGGAACACAATGGTTTGTCCTTGAAGCTATAAGGACTCACTACTTCTTCGCTTCTTCAAAGTACTTTAAACTCTACCCTCCAATAGCAATTCAAAACTCCTATCCTATATTAAGTTAAAATGTAGGCAATATGCATCAGAAAAAAAGTACTAAGTAGGACAGCTACATAACATCATAAGAGCATCTCAAATGGTTAGTAAACATAAGACATAAGCATACGAAATAATAACATAATCATAACATAACAAGTTTACCTTAGGCATATATAATTTCATACATCAAACATTAGTCCTTTATCATTAAGTGAACTACTTCACCATCTACCTCCAAGTATACTTGTGTAATGCCAAGATACTATCCAATAATACTACTTTAGCTAAGACCTAGGTTTTCATGACAAAAGATCACTTTCACTCTAAGTCACCTCCAACCAACCTTGTGAAATGTATGTGAGGCATCCAATAATACCACAAGTCACCCTATTCATTTTCGTCAACTCTAGGTGTCATTATAAACCTACTTCATATAAACAAGGAGATATAAACTTAAGTCATTCATATCATGGAAGGCAACTATAGCCACTGCCCAAGATAGGCATACTTCATAAGAGGACATTACATAAGTAGCTTTAAGTCATACTTAATCCATGTATGAATTGCATCCCACTCTATTCATTTTCATCAAGTCTAGGTGTCATTAAGACCTACTTAATACTACAAAGAGATGTCAACATAAGTAATTCATATCCTGGAACAGAACTATAGCCAATACCCAATGTAGGCACACTTCATAAGTGGACATTTCATAAACACCTTCAAGTCATACTTTTTCCATGTATGGATGGCATCCCATTCTACCATCCATACTCTCATTTAGGCTAGCTTGCTCAATGTTACTGATCTTTCAAACTAGTTTATCAAAGAACAACATACTATCATGCAAGACCTTACTACCATATAAAAAATCATATCATGAAATCAAATCTTTTATCGGAAGGTTACAAGTATTCCAACCTAGCCACCATACAAACACTTATCATGATGCAGTCTATCCATAAGGGAGTACTAATACTAAACCCTAAGATATCATTATAATAGTTTAATGTCTAAACTCTAAGCTACCACGGAATGATCTTGGACTAACCAAGTCAAGCTATCATGAAGATATTCTAGTCATGATACTTCACACTATATCTCAGCGAATATCGATCCTCCATCCTAGGCTACCTTGCCTAAACTAATGCAAGCTATCATGAAAAACCTTCTAGCTATGAAACATAAAGCTAACTATAACAGATCTTAATTACTCTATCCCAAGATATCATGAGATCTACCATTCAAATCCATCATGATATGTACCATAAAATTATGAGATCTACCACCCCAAGCTACCATGAGATCTACCATTTATAGCTACAGTGAGATCTACCTTACCAAGCTACCTTGAGATCTACCATACCAAGACAAGTAATTTAACTATCAATGAAAGAATCATAAGACTCAACCTCAATCTATTTTTACTTAACAAGCGTGATTCAATTTAGGTCCTCAAGTCAACCTAGAATCCTTCTATGTGAGAAAATTTTACTATCATAGCTTATTGATGTCTAGGTTTATAAGAGAAAGAGAAAAGCTAATTAATATACCCTTATATTTTATTTTACATCGAAAGAACTAACAACAATGGTTATAAACCCTATTTTCAATACTTGCTTCACTCTATCATTATCCATGTCACTTTACAAGCTATTCCAATTCCATTCCGTTTTGATTATTAGAAGGTAATATCAGTCATACTTGATCATATAGGTTCAATTCTAACATTACTTGTTAAGATCTTTAGTATTCAATTAAACCTAGTTCAATTCATATTTAGATGATCCTTACTATGATCAATTTGTATTCAAGACAATTGCATTAAGAATTGTGGTATTTCGCATTCACAATTGGAGGATATCTATGGGGGATCAATGGGTGGAAGAATCCAAGGATGAAAAAGCTTCACATACCTTTGTTAAATGCCTTAGAATAATCTTGAAACCTTGGTGAGACTCGACCTAGTTTCTGCCTCCTTCATTTCTTCTTTAATGGTGATCTTGAGAGAACTTTAGGGAAGGGAGTGTTTTGATTTTGAAGAGAAATTTCAAAATGGACAATTAATTGTTTTAATATATTTAACATACCTGAATTAAAAAAATTTATCGTCTATGAATTAATCGGAACGTGGGGTGAATTTACTAATTCTCCCCTTACTTGGCCGAACACCTAAGAGATTTGCAGGTGGTGCCCCAAGCACCACATATTGACCGTGGTGTGACGAGCTGCTCTGCATCTTCATGGTTCATGACTTAGTCTCCTACAATTGGGGGATTAGCTCCTACGACTTATTGTGGAGCCACGCCCTTCACCTATAGTGAATCAACCCACCAACTGGTCGTTGATCAAGGTCATTGGTCATGTTGTTTTTGAAAACATTTTCGCCAACGTTTGTGTCTTCTTCAAAAAGCTTTAATGTGGTCCTATGGGAGTAATACCCAAATATTTTACCCTTAACCTCGATAGTCTATGTGTAATAAGCATTTCTACATTATTTGGACCTAAAACCAAACATCAAACTCCATGAGAACACACTAGAACATCCTAGCACCAAAAGACTAGTTTGCGGACGTCTCTTGACGTTTAGGCACTAAAACATTGAAACTAAGTTCATTGCATTAATTACGTCTAGAAAATTCATTTTAACCTTCTTTAAGTTATTATATGTCATGTAGATCTCTATCTTAGGTTATACGATTTCCAGGGTGTTTCGTTCCATTACGAAATTTTAGCTAACATTTGAGAAAAAGCAAAATTATTTCCTACACTATGACTGATATCCTAGAGACACACCTTAACTAAATTAAGGTCCTATTCTCCCCCATAAACACGTTTGTTTTGTATTTTTACACACCTTTTGTCTTACATGACACACTCTATGACTCTACACAGTTTAGGTGTGTTGAAGATGTTTGGATGCCATGTAAGCGGAAAAGGTGTACAAAATTACATAAAATGGGCTTAGGGTGTTTGAGGACCTAAGATTAGTTAAAGCATGTCTATGATATTTTGGTCATAATTTAGGTAGTACTTGTACCTTATATTGCTAAAAAAATTGGCCAAATCTTGTACATTTCTTCTTCCTTCTAGTTTCGACAATAATAACTGTGTCTTCTTAGTTATGTTTTTACTTTTCATTAACATTTAACGTACCACAATGGTGAATCATGTCAAGTGAAATATATATTAAAAGACTTCAAACATCGAAAGGATTTCATATCAAAAATTTGAGATTATTTAGAGGTAAATTTAAGTTGATCAAGGTTGAATAGTCAATATATAATTCATATATGGTCAAGGTATAATTCATATATATTTAAGTCATATTTAGTTTTTTAAGTGTAGCATTATGTATAATTAGTATATAAATCACATATGGGCATGTAATATTATATAGTCTGAATATTTTATCGAACTATAGCATATAATCAATAAATATGTTGAATATTTTTATGTATATAACTTATCTACTGTAAAATACTTACTAATTTATTATATATAATTGAATCTAATATTCTTAAAATATAAGGCCAAAATAAAACATTAATCTTATATTGTCATTTTAGTTATTTTCACAAAAAGTCTCACATAAGTGTCACGACCCAAATCGAGCCGCGAGTGGCACCCACACTTATCCTACTATGTGAGCGAACCAATTAATCATAACCCCAACATTTCAATACAATATAAAAAGAATATAATGCGGAAGACTTAAAACTCATTAATGAAAATCGATTAATAACTTCTAAAAACTCAAACACTTATTATTCCCAAAATCTGGAAGTCATCACCACAAGAACATCTATCCTCAAATTACTAAAGCTAAGAATGTCTAAGAAGCTAAAACAAATAAATAGCTAGTCCATGCCGGAATTTCAAGGCATCAAGACATGAAGAAGAAGATCCAGTCCAAGCTAGAAGCATTAGCTCACCCTGAAATCTGGTGTGATGAAGACTGGCTAGAGTTGCGGTTGAGTTGAAAATGACGGTACGTTTGCTGCACTCCACAATTAACAAAGAGAAAACATACAAGTAGGGGTCAGTACAAAACACAAGTACTGAGTAGGTATCATCGGCCAACTCAAAGTAGAAAACAGTATATGTCAGATAATAACATAAAACCAACAAAATACTAAACATGTGAAAGCAACACGCATAAGAATCATTTGCATTAACACCAACCACATCTATGAGGGCTCAAGCCTCCATACCATACTCATTTGGAAATTTAGTTCTTTAGATTGAATATATTAGCATATTTAAAGATTCATTCTCTTTACTATCCTGGTGTCGGAACGTGACACTCCGATCCTCATCATACTATCCTGGTGTCGGAACGTGACACTCCGATCCTCATCATACTATCCTGGTGTCGGAATGTGACACTCCGATCCTCATCATACTATCCTGGTGTCAGAACGTGACACTCCGATCCATATACTATCCTGGTGTCACAACGTGACACTCCAATCCTCATCATACTATCCTGGTGTCGAAACGTGACACTCTGATCCATATACTATCCTAGTGTCGGAACGTGACACTCCGATCCATATACTATCCTGGTGTCGGAACGTGACACCTGATCCTCTATTACTATCCTGGTGTCGGAATGTGACACTCCGATCCATATACTATCCTGGTGTCGGAACGTGACACCCGATCCTCTATTACTATCCTGGTATCAGAACGTGACACCCGATCCTCTAATCTCATTACTTTAGTTCATCAAGCCTTCTTTCATACCAAGGCATCATCATTAACAAAGAGATTTCAAGGTTTAGGATTCAATAGCCTCATCATGCTTATTTTATTACAATTATATAATTACATCATGCAAGCAAACAATTAAGCATATAGAAGGGTTTATAATACTACCCAATCATATCATTCGCTATTAAGAGTTTACTATGAAATATCATAAACCATAACCTACCTCCACCGAAGAATTGTGATCAAGAAATCTACTTTTCAAAGCTTTGCTTTCCTCTTCGTTCTCTATCCTCTTGATCGATCGTTTCTCCCTCTCTGTGTCTTTCTATTTTTCTTATTCAAACCCTTTTTCTTTTACCCTAATTAGCATATAATTAAGTATAAAAGATGACAAAAGTAACCCACTAATTAATTCAAGGTTATCTCCTTTAACCCCCAAGTAATTGAATTATTAACATTAAACCACTAACTTCATAATTATAGGCAGGAATAGTCCAAAACGCCCCTTAAAACATTTAACAGAAATCCGACCCAGGCAGGGTTACGCAGACTGTGACGGCCCGTCGTGCCTGCGACGGTCCGTCCTGCTGCTTCCGTCACAAAGTTCAGAGACTCAATTCCTTGAAGAGTCTGTGACGGCCCGTCATGCCTGTGACGGTCCGTCCTGCCACTTCGTCGCGAAGTTCAGAGAGTCGATCTCAGTACCCAAATTTCAGAATTCTAAGTGTTTTGCAACGAGACCCCCTCGACGGTCCGTTGTGCCCATGACGGTCCGTCGTGGTGTCCGTCGACTTAAACAGTTATTACCAGAAAATACTCTATTGCTTAAAACGACTAAACAGGTTGTTACAATAAGACAAAAGAATTACCTCATATCCTGCTCATACTCTTCTGTTGCTTAATCCAAAATTTGTTCTTGAAAAATCGAAAGCCGCCATTGGAGGGTTAAGATCACAATCGTTTTCTTCTTTGTAAAGCTACTTTGCTTCATCAACCTCCAATTTCGATTGTTGATTCCTACCTATTGCTGAATTTGATGGATTCCTATAAGATTTTTACTCATCAAAATTATTTGTTTATTAGTTGAAGGTTGCTCAGTTTTTGAAAAAGATGAAAAAATAAACTCATTTGGGATGTGGAAGAAGTTCTCATGTTATATTATCCGATAAATTTATCCGCAAGAGGACCTTGTTTTAGATTCATTTTGTTTACAGTTAATATACGGGGATGAAAAACATGATTTTTTTTCAGTTTGTATGTATTCCTTGATTTTGTTTTGATGAAATTAGGGTTAGGGTTTTTTTGTGTGTGTGTTTGTGAGGAAGAATGCATTCTTTTGCTAATAGATTTTATTTATAATGGACTTCTCCCATGAAAATTGACAGATTTGAGAAAAAAAGGGTACTTTTTTTCACTCCAAATCATTCACAAAAACTCAAAACAATTACTCCAATTTATATTCACAATCAAACACAAATCTATTTTCAATCATCATTATTCAATTTTTAATAGTGAATAATGATTATTTAAAATTGGAGTTGTGTTTGGTTGTGAATATAAATTGGAGTTAATTGTTTTTTGTGAATTATTTGGAGTGAAAAAAGGTGAAAACAACTTGAAGTTTATGGCCAATCGTGTTTGTTTTTTGGAGTCTTTCCTCCCTATCACTGATATAAGTGGTAGAGGAAGAAAAAAAGTGAATTTATTCTTGAATAATGAAATGAAGTTATGGAATGTAATTAGATATAAGTTCCTTTTCTTTTAAAATCTAATGTATGAAAATTGTAGAGAATCATGAAACAATTGGAATGAGTGATGCATATCAGTTTTTTGAAAGTATTTCTACCCTTTTCTTTTTCTTTTGGGTGCTCTTTCTTCATGAGATGAGTAATAGAATGTCAATATTTGATCCATATGTTGCCTATGGCTAGTTGTATGAATGGATAACAGTGATGTAAAGATCGTGGATGCCAAAAAGAATATCCCTGCTAGTGATGTCCTAGTGTCCAATGAATCCCTGACCAAGTACAAAAATGGTATTAAGATGGAAGGCTCGATTGGCATGAGCAATGTTGAGGACAAGGCAGATGGTCACAGTGATTCAAAGAGGGAGGACTTGAATAATAATAAAAGTGAGACAGAGGACCAGCTCAACTCTAAGATGTTGGAAGAGGCACAAGGCAATGTAGTCGATGAGGATAAAAATAGTTCACAAGGCCCAAAAAGTGCTAAAATGTTGAAAATGAAGAAGGGAAACTTTCACGAAATGTACTGCTGGAGAAAAAATAAACCTAATATTGATGTTGAAA
The DNA here is from genome assembly GCA_027704805.1 of Solanum corneliomulleri. Classification (NCBI taxonomy): domain Eukaryota; kingdom Viridiplantae; phylum Streptophyta; class Magnoliopsida; order Solanales; family Solanaceae; genus Solanum; species Solanum corneliomulleri. Next base: position 4,743 of record JAKWIY010001271.1, on the reverse strand, counting down.
TGGACGATGTGGTAAGTGGCCATTTGAAGGTGACTGACAATGAAGTACATAAGCTTGATGAATGACATCTGAATGACGTTCTGCAAAATAAGAAAATGATGTATTAGGGCAATCAGAATGGTAATGATATAATGTTTGATAGACAAGAGGACCATCAAATGAAAAAAAAAACGCTACAACTCTTACCAATGATGGTGCTAGATTTGATGATTTTCTAAAAGTTTAAATCGTATTTACTGATTCTTATATTGGAAAAATGCCCAAATCAGCTAGTCTAATATTTCTTATCAAACCTTTAACTACAAATGCTGGACAATATAGTTGGGATGCATCAACGAATATTTCTACAATATAATATACCCTTTTCGGCCCCAAGGATATATCAGATATGTACCATTGAAGAAATATTCATAGATTCTTCCCCAATGTTGTCCAACATTTGGAGTTGAAGGATTGATCGAAAACATTGGACTAGCTGGTTTTGGAATTTTTACAATTGAAAAAGTAGTAAATTAAATTTTCATTTTTTGAAGCTCATCCAATCCAGCACAATCATTGGTAATAGTTCTACCATTTATTTTTATTAATGGTCCTCTCATCAATCAATCATCATATCATTACCATTCTTATTGACCTCATAGATCATTTTCACATTCTGATGAACTTCATTGAGTTTTCCTTCGTCAATATTTTGTACTTCATCATCAATCAGCTTCAAATAGCCACTTATCATATCATCCGATCCAGCATCAATAGTGTGTGTTTTGTTCGACAAACAGCACCTTTCGTTCAAGTTCCCCTTCTCCATTTAATCCTTTTTAGCACTTTATGGGCCTTGTTAATAGTTTTTTCCTGACCCACTACATTTTCATGTGCCTCAAACTGACTCTTAGAGTTGAGCTTATTCTCTGTCTCACTTCTAACATTCATCAAGTCCTCTCCCTTTGAATCACTTTGATCATCTTTTTTGTCCTCATGATTGCTTATCCCAACCAAGCTTTTTCTCTTAAAACCATTTCGTATTTGACCAATAAGTAATTGTACACTAATATCACTAAAAAGGACATCCTTTTTGGTATCCACCATCTCTACATCATCCATATCGATTCTGACAATTAGTCACATGCAACATATAATATGCATCAAATTTCTGCATTCTAATACTCATCTCCTCAAAAAAGAGCACCTAAATGAAAAAGGAAAGGGAAGAAATAACATCCAAAAAAAACTGACATGCATCACTATTTCAACTAGTTATATGATTCTCTACAAGTTTCATACCTTTATTTCAAACTCAATTTTTCAAAAGAAAATAAACTTTATGTCTTATTTCATTGTATTACTTCATTTCAAAATTCAATATTAACTTAACTTCTTTTCATAAGTGGCAAAGGATGAAAGACTACTAAGAATAAACAGTACTGGCCATAAAATTTTACTTTTTAAATATCTTTTCAATACAAATCACTCACAGAAACTCAAAAACAAGTCCAATTTCAAATCATCGTTATTCACTTTAAATAATGATTATTTAAATTGGATTTGTGTTTGGTTTTGAATATTTTTGAGTTTTTTACGAGTAATTTTGAGTGAAAACGTGTTTTCAAATTCTCACAATTTTCTTGGCCAATCTACCTTATATATAAATCTATTAGCGAAAGTATGCATTTCTCCACACAAATACACATAAAAAACCCTAACCCTAGTTTCAAAAACCGTATTGAGGATACAAAAACAAATAGAAAAAATCATGTTTTCCATCCCTATATGTTAACTATGAACATCACAACAAATAAAAAAGGTCCTCCCGCCAATCAATTCACCAAAAAAAAAACATAAAAACATCATCCACATATCAAATGTGTTTAATTTATTCATTTTTTTCTAAAATAGGGTAACGGTCGAAAGATAAACAAGTAATGTCGAAGTGTTAAAAAAGTTACAAGAATCCATCAAACTCAGCAATAGGCAGGAATTTTCAATCGAAATCAAAGGTTAACGAAGATGGAAATGATAGTGACCTTAACCCTCCAATGACAGCTATTGCTTCTTAAAATATTTTTTGGCACTAAGTAATTGAAGAGTGTTGGTAGGATATGAGTTATATCCTCTGTCTTTATGTGAAACTTTTTTAGAAAATTACTAATATGACACTTAATTTAATAGTTATGTTTCATTTTGGTCCTATATTTTAGAAATAGTTTCAATTATATATCATATAAATTAATAATTTGTTTAAAAATAAATATAGTTATATACTTAAGAAATCTATTTGATATATACATTGATTATATGATATAGTTTTCTAAAAGACGTATAAATATAAGAAAAAGACTCAAAAATACTCCTAAACTATCAGGCGTTGCTCAAATTTTCCTTTAAACTATATTCTGGCTAAAAATTACCCTTCCTGTAAAAGTATTCGGTCATACATACCCTTCTTAATAACAAAAGTATGTTAAGTGCCTCGTGGACTCTCTATGGATGCCACATCAGCGACAAAATTTTCCCACTTCCTTGTACACTAATAAGATCGCTAATATATGATTATTCCCTTATTTCTCGTAAAATTTGATTTCATCCATTTCCCCTCATTTTCGCGGGTAGGGTAAGAAACGATTCACAAATTTGTAACTTTGCGATTAAGTTTTGAAGGTGATTACATGGCTAGGTTTCAAATTGGATCTTCACGACCGTAGGTTAGTAAAACTTGTTCATATGTTATTATTTTTACGAGTTCAAACATGTGGATGGATCCACAATTTGTGATGAATTTATGGATTAAAAGGATAAATCTGAGTTTTTTTCGATAGTTTAAGGGTATTTTTGAGTCTTTTCAATAATGTCTATACTCACTATATAATATAGTATACCTATATATAAGTTATACATTGATTATATATTACGATACACTCAAAAACTAATATAGTTTACTTATTAATGAAGTATATGTTGACTATTCAATCTCGATCAACTCAAATTCATCTCTAAATACTCTCAAATTTTAGATATGGAATCATCTTGATGTTTCGAGTCTTTTTATTTATTATTCGCTAAAAAGGATTAATGTTTGCAATACCTCAAATTTTAACGTAAAGGATAAATAACTAGGAAGATGCAGGAAATGAAAAAAGAGGAGGAGGGAGAAATAAAGAGGAAACAATGTTATTAATGGTTAGACTAGAAGGAAGAAGAAGAAGAGTATAAGGTCAGGCCAATTTTAGTAATTTTGAAATTTTAGCGAGATAAGGTACAAGTAACACCTAGACTATAACTAAAATCTCATAGAAACGCCTTAACTAAACTAAGAACCTATTACCCCCCTTAGGTCAATTATAAGTCATTGGTACACTTGATGAACTCCACAAAAGAAAACACAAGTAGGGATTAGTATAGGGAAACATGTACTAAGTAAATATCATTGGTCCATTCAAAATAGTAACAAATATTCATAAAGTAATAGTATAAAATCAATAGCATTTAGCAAGTAATAAGCAACAAACGACATGACCAAGTGATAATAACAGCAAGTACGTAATCAATGACGATATCAAGCACACACACGAAGACTCAAGCCTCCACACCACGCTTCTTTAGGAGAAGGGTTTTTTATGATTGAGTACATTAAGTAAATTCTATATGGTTTCCTCTTTAATATTACCATGTCAGAATGTGACACCCCAATAATACCTTTTCAAAACATGACACCCTGATTCAGTAAAACCATGACGAAATGCAACACCCTAATCTAACAATACATTGTCAAAATGTGATTCCCAATCCAATAATACCATGTCGGAACATGACAACCTGATTAAAAAACATATTATTAATTTATCATTTATTATCACCACTTTTCACTTCCTTAACAATATTTCATCTACACTTCTTTATTCAAGGCATTACTTAGAGAGAGAGAGAGAGGGTTCAGGTTTATAAATTTCTCATTTTCAGGATTCCATACCATTGATAAACATAACATAGAGTATCCACACCACACAATCAATTAAATATAGAACTTCATAATATCACTCAATGCATATCAGTAACTATTCAGAGTCTATCTATACAATAAAATAAAGCATAACCTACCTCTATCGAATAACCGAAGTCCATTAAACTACTTCTCCATTACTTTTCCTTTCCTCAATGCCTCTGAAACTTTCCAATATGGAAAGTATATGTGCAAAAAATTTAAGTTTACGAGTCTATAAACACTTATATTATTTTATTTATAGCCCTAAAAATTATGTGGTGAATTATTTTTTGGATATTAGACCAATTAGTTTGAGTAACTTTCTTAATAAAATCATTTCTCAACTTATTCATAATAGATTGGAAGGCTTTCTCACAAGATTGATTGCCAGAATCAATTTAATTTTTTTAAGGGTAGAAATATTTTTGAAGTTGTGCTTTTAGCTCAAGAAATTGTTTCTGATATTAGATTTAGGGGTAAACTAGATAATGTTGTTATTAAGCATAATATGGACAAAGACTATGATAAAGTTTACTAGAATTTCTTGATTAAAGTTCTTATAAGGTTGGGTTTTAATTTTAGTGTGACTAGTAAGATTTTAAGGATTCGTGCTAATAATTGGTACTTGGTACTAATTACTGGGAAAGTACATGGCTTTTTTCATTCTACCAGGGGAGATAAGAAAGGGACCCTCTATCTCCTGTTCTTTCTATTGTGATCGGGAGGTTTTTATCTATATATCTTAATAAGTTGTTTGAAATATCTAA
>JAKWIY010001270.1:0-22796 GCA_027704805.1 Solanum corneliomulleri | reverse complement strand
AATTCTAAGTGTTTTGGAACGCGACCCCTTCGATGGTCCGTCGTCGTGCCCATGATGGTCCATCGTGGGATCCGTCGACCCAGACAGTGATTTCTAGAAATAAAGTCTACTTCTCAAAATGACTAAACAGGTCGCTACAATAGATACCAATTTACCCATCGTTTGTCCTCGAACGATCACAAGAAGAAAAACAAGGGCGAAAAGAAGTACCTGAATCTGTAAACAGGTGGGGGTATCTTTCTTGCATATCAGCCTCCTTCTCCCAAGTGGACTCTTCAACTGGTCGATTCTTCCGTTGAACTTTGATGGATGCAATCTCCCTTGATCTCAACTTGCGGATTTCTCTGTCTAGAATGGCAACAGGCTCCTCCTCATAACACAAATTCTCATCAAGAAGGACTGAATCCCAACGAATAATGTAGTTCCCATCTCCATGGTATTTCTTCAACATAGACACATGAAATACCGGGTGCACTCCTGAGAGTCCTGGAGGCAAGGCTAATTCATAAGCCACCTCCCCTACTCGCTTAAGTACTTCAAATGGTCCAATATACCTTGGTCTTAGCTTACCTCTTTTACAAAACCGCATCACCCCTTTCATGGGTGAAACCTTCAGCAAGACTTGTTCACCCTCCATGAACTCTAAGTCTCTAACCTTTCGATCTACATATTCCTTTTTCCTACTTTGAGCCGCTAAAAGCTTTTCTTGAATAGATTTCACTTTCTCTAATGAATCCGTCAAAAGATCAGTACCCCAAGGTCTAACCTCAAATGCATCAAACCAACCAATGGGGGACCTACATCTCCTCCCATACAGTGCCTCAAATAGAACCATATCAATACTTGAGTGATAGATATTATTGTATGAAAACTCCGCTAAGGGTAAGAAGTTATCCCCTTGACCACCAAATTCTATCACACATGCACGAAGCATATCCTCCAACACCTGAATCATTCGCTCAGACTGACCATCGGTCTGAGGGTGAAATGCAGTACTAAGGTCCAACCTAGTACCTAATTCAGCATGCAATGTTCTCCAAAACTTAGAAGTGAATTTTGTACCTCTATCTGATATGATGGAAAGTGGAACTCCATGCAATGGAACGATTTCTGAGATATGGAGTTTGGCTAACTTCTCCGCATTGTAAGTCACCTTGACCGGAATGAAGTGAGCAGACTTAGTTAATCTGTCCACAATTACCCTAATAGAATCAAACTTACCCAATATCTTTGGAAGACCAACCACGAAGTCCATTGCAATTCTCTCCCACTTCCATTCAGGAATGGGCATTCTCTGAAGTGTTCCTCCGGGCCTCTGGTGTTCATACTTTACTTGATGACAATTTGGACATTTGGCAACAAAATCAACAATGTCACGCTTCATTCTACTCCACCAAAAGTGTTGCTTTAGGTCACGGTACATCTTGGTTGCACCAGGCTGTATAGAATATCCAGAACTATGAGCCTCTGTAAGAATAGTGTGGATCAAATCATCAACAAGCGGCACAAATACCCTTCTCTTTATTTCTCAAAACACCTTCCTCATCAATTATTGCTTCTTAGCCTCTCCTCGCAACACCATATCCCGAATTCGGCTTAGTTTTCATCATCAAAAACTGTTTTCCCTTGATCTTGTCAAGAAAAGAAGATCTTGCCTCCACATAGGCCAAAAATCCTCTTTTCTCTAGTATTTCCAGTCTCATAAAGTCGTTAGCCAAGTTTTGGACTTCTCTAGCCAATGGGCGTCTAGAAACTTGTAAGTGGGTTAACTACCCATGCTCCTGCTTTTCTACTTAAAGCATCAGCCACCACATTTGCTTTTCCTGGGTGATACAGAATAGTATATCATAGTCCTTCAATAGTTCCATCCACCTCCTCTGTCTCAAATTCAAGTCTTTCTGGGTAAAGACATACTGTAGACTACGATGATCTGTGTAGACTTCACACTTGACCCCATATAGATAATGTCTCCATTGCTTTAATGCAAACACAACTACAGCCAATTCCAAATCATGGGTTGGATAGTTACGTTCATGCACCTTTAGTTGCCTTGAAGCATAAGCGGTTACATTCCTCTCTTGCATTAGCACTACACCCAACCCAGAATAAGATGCATCGCAATAAACAATGAAATTCTTACCCTCTACTGGCAAGGTAAAGATAGGTGTCGTAGTCAGCAAGGTCTTGAGTTTCTGAAATCTTTCCTCACATTCATCTGACCATACAAATGGAACATTCTGCGTAGTCAAGTTTGTCAATTGGGAAGCAATAAAAGAGAATCCCTTGACAAATCGACGGTAGTAGCTGGCTAAACCAACAAAGCTCCTTACTTCTGACACATTAGTAGGTCTTACCCAATTCTTCACTGTTTCAATCTTAGAAGGATCCACCATCACTCCATCCTTAGAAACCAAGTGCCCCAAGAAGGACACTGAATCTAGCCAAAACTCACACTTGGAGAATTTGGAATAAAGCCTTTTCTCCCTTAATACTTCCAACACAATTCTCAAATGCTCCTCATGTTCCTTCTTACTCTTGGAGTATATCAGTATATCATCAATAAATACGATCACAAAGAGATCCAGATATGGCTTAAAAATCCCGTTCATCAAGCTCATGAAAGCAGCAGGGGATTTTCGTAAGACCAAAAGACATTACTACGAATTCGTAATGCACATACCTGGTTCGAAAAGCAGTCTTTGGCACATCTGTTGCCCGTATTTTCAATTTCTGATATCCGAATCTCAAGTCAATCTTAGAGAAGACACAACCGCCTTGTAACTGATCGAACAAGTCATCAATGCGAGGAATGGGGTACTTGTTCTTAATAGCTACCTTGTTCAACTGCCGGTAGTCTATGCACATCCGAAAAATCCCATCCTTCTTCTTCACAAATAACACCGGAGCACCCCAAGGGGAAGCGCTTGGTCTAATGAAGCCTTTACCTAACAACTCTTGAAGTTGGGCCTTTAATTCCCTTAACTCCGCTGGGGCCATCCTATAAGGGGGGTATGGAAATGGGGCGAGTACCCGGCTCCAGATCAATGCAAAAAGTCAATATCCCTATCGGTGGCATACCAGGAGGTCTGCAGGGAACCCATCCAGAAACTCACGGACAATCGAAAAACCGACTCAATTGAACGTTTTTGGGTATATCATCCCTGAGGTGTGCCAGAACGCTAACACCTTTACTAACCATTCTCTTAGCATGAAGAAAGGAGATGATACGAACTGGAGTGGAAGTGTAGTCACCCTCCCACACTAACGGATCTGTCTGTAACGACCTGTTTAGTCGTTTTGAGCAGCAGACTGAAATTCTGGGAAAAACTGGCTGGACGACGGAAGTAGTGACGGACCGTCGTAGTCACGACGGCCCGTCATGAAGGTTTCGTCCCATAACCACTTAGAGTTTGAAAATCGGGTACTGGTACTGAAAATCGACTCTCTGTAAATTGTGACGGACCTGCAGGACGTTCCGTCACATCCACGACGAACCGTCGTGAGTTTCCGTTGCAAAAAACACTTCAACGTTTGGAATTTGGTTCGAGAAACGAGTTTCTGACCGCCATGACGGACGTGCAGGACGGACCGTCACAGGCGTGAGGGGCCGTCACGCGTCCGTGGCGACGATGGGAACTGGGGATGCACGACGGCCTGTGTGACGGACCGTCGCACCCACGACGGCCCGTCACAGGTCACGCAGTCCCAGACAGGTTAGGATTCCCCACACGTTTAAGGGTCGTTTTTGATTATTCTTTCCTTAATTATAGGATTGAGGGGTAACATTAAAAGTCTAATTACTTAGGGGTTAAAAGGGGTAACCTTAAGTAAATTAGTGGGGTTTATTGTCCTTTTTCACACTTAATTACATGATTAATTAGGGTAAAGGAAAGAGGGTTTGAATAAAACAAAAAAGAGAAGAACAGAAAGGGAGAGAGAGCAGATCGATCGAGAGAGAGTGGAGAATAGCAGCTTGGGAAATTTCTTGTTGATTCCAATTCTTCGGTGGAGGTAGGTTATGGTTTTATGTTACGATAATCGTAGTAAACTCTTGATAGTGTATGATATGTATTGATGATGTTGTAAACCTGTCTATGTGCTTAAATTGTATGCTTGCATGATTATGATTATGAGATTGTGATTAATTAACAAGCATGACGAAGTTATTGAATCCCAAATATTGAAAGAACCCTAATTCACTTGATATATATTATATAATAAGATTGATGATGCCTTAGTATGAAAGAAGGCTTGATGAATTAGGGGATCGGGTGCCACATTCCGGTACCAGGATAGATAGAATATGAGGATCGGGTGCCACGTTCCGGTACCAGGATAGATAGAATATGAGGATCGGGTGCCACGTTCCGGTACCAGGATAGAATGAATATGAGGATCGGAGTGTCACGCTCCGACACCAGGATAGAATATGGATCGGGTGCCACGTTCCGGTACCAGGATAGAATGAATATGAGGATCGGAGTGTCACGTTCCGACACCAGGATAGAATATGAGGATCGGGTGCCACGTTCCGGTACCAGGATAGAATGAATATGAGGATCGGAGTGTCACGTTCCGACACAGGATAGAATTTGAGGAGCGGAGTGTCACGTACCGACACAAGAGGAAGAAAGATAATGAATCTCGAAAGATAATGAATATACTCAATCTAATGAACTTAACTCCCAAATGAGTATGGTATTGAGGCTTGAGTCCTCATGTGCGAATTGACGGAAATTGTTATGATAAAGTAAATGCTATTGCTACATGTTAAGTATTTTAGTGGATTTACATTGTTATGATATATTGTTCCCTATTTGAGTTAACCGATGATATCTACTCAGTACGTGTGGTTGTACTGACCCCCTACTTTTATGTTTTCCTCTTGTTATTGTGTGTTAGCAGCAAACGTTCCGTCAACTTCGACTCAGCAGTAGATCAGCCAGTCTTCACTTCACCGGAAATTCAGGGTGAGCTAATGCGTCTAGCTTGGACCGGGTCTCCTTCTTCAAGTCTTGATGCCTTGAACTTCCGGCATGGACTAGCTTTTACTTGTTTTTAGCTTTTTAGACATTCTTAGTTTAGTAATTTGAGATAGATGTTTCTTGTGGTGATGACTTCCAGATTTTGGGGATAATAATAGTTTTGAATTGTTTTTTATTATGAGTTTAAGTCTTCCGCATTATTTTTTCTGTTGAAATATCTTGAAATGTTAAGGTTTAGATGGGTTGGTTCGCTCACATCGGAGGGTAAATGTGGGTGCCAGTCGCGTCCCCGATTTGGGTCGTGACAGATTGTATCAGAGCATTAGGTTCATTGGTCTCATCACACAAGAACAGGTCTAGTAGAGTCTTAAAGAACGGTAGGGGGACGCCTTTACTTTTCTTTGAGAGGCTATAAGACTTTAGGAAAAATTCCATTCTTTCATTCTTTCTTTCGTGCTATTACTTGAGTCCAATTGGTATCTAGGTGATACAAATTGGTATCTGACCATCTTCATTCTATCTCGCAGAGGTTTAGAACTAGAGCAACGACCGCACAAGCAGCGCCAACGAAAGACATGAAACTAATGAGCCAGCCACTGGCTGTGGCTCGAGGAAGACAACGGCAAGAGGCCGTGGGAGAGGTCGTGGGAGGACGTGTCCTAGAGGGAGAGGACGAGCCCCTAGCCCATCTGATGCTAGGGCGGTGACTCCTCCACCGACTGAGGAGGTAGCTAGAGAGGGGGAGGAAGGGGAAACTGAACAAGGCAAGAATGAGGAAATGCCACCCCAACCTACCCCAGAAATGATCAACCAAGTACTTTGCTTATCTTAGCGGGTTGTCTGATCAGGGTCAAGCACCTCCAGTGGTTTCTGCACCAACACCTCCGGTTTCAGAGATACGACATGCGGCTACTATGGCTCCCCGCATGGATGCACCATGGGAATAGGCACATTTCCACGTCTGACTACTGGGCCTATTATGACAAACGATCAACATGAACTTTTTAGTAAGTTCTTGAAACTTGAAACCTCCAGTCTTCAAGGGTGCAGAATCTGAAGATGCTTATGATTTTCTGGTTGATTGTCATGAGCTACTAACAAGATGGGGATAGTAGAGAGTTTGGTGTCGAGTTCGTGAGCTATCAGTTCCAAGGGAACGCCAAAATGTGGTGGCGTTCACATGTTGAGTGTCAACCAACAGAGGCACCACCTATGACTTGGGAATCATTCTCTACCCTATTTATGGAGAAATATATCCCAAGGACTTTGAGAGATAGAAAGAGGGATGAGTTCTTGAGTTTGGAGCAAGGTAGAATGACGGTGAATGCATACGAGGCTAAATTTCGCGCACTATCCAGATATGCCACCCAACTTTGTTTCAGTCCACAAGAACGGATCCGCCGTTTTGTGAAGGGGTTGAGGTCAGAATTGCGGATTTCAGCCTTACAGATAGCGGCAACAGCAACATCCTTCCAAGAGGTGGTGGACTTTGTGATAGAGGTGGAAGGAGTGAAACCGGATGACTTCACCTCAACGTCTACATCAAAGAGGTTTCGTAGGGGAGGTGAGTATAATGGTTCTTATTCTAGAGGACAGAACTCCGGAGGTCACTCAAATCGACCAATACAGTCTTCACTACAGACTGTAGTTGGGGGTCCACCTCAGAACGGTCAACATTTCTCTGAGAGGCCGACGCGTGAACCCAGAGAATGTTATGGGTGTGGAGAGATTGGACACATTAAGAGGTACTGTCCAAACCAGAGTTACAGACCCCCAATGGCTAGGGGAAGAGGTGGTAATGGTAGAGGTCGTTATTCTGGAGGGCGTGGTGGCCGAGGTAATGGTGGTCACCAAAACGGCAGAGGTGAAGGGCAAAATGGAGCCACTACTACACAACATGGTAGGGGCAACGGACAAACAAATAATGGGGATCCTTGCTACGCTTTCCCGGGGAGATCTGAAGCGGAGGCGTCTGATGCTGTTATCACAGGTAATTTTTTGGTTTTGATTGCATGGCATCTGTGTTATTTGACCCTGGCTCCACGTTTTCTTATGTATCTTCATCATTGCTAACGGTCTAAATTTACGTTGTGAATTACTTGACATACCTATACGTGTTTCTACTCCGGTGGGTGAGTCTGTGATAGTCGAAAAAGTGTATAGGTCTTGTTTGGTGAATTTTGTGGGGAGCAACACTTATGTAGACTTGGTTATTTTAGAAAATGGGTGACTTTGATGTAATTCTGGGTATGACTTGGCTTTCTCCAAACTTTGCGATTTGGATTGTAATGCTAAAACAGTGACGCTAGCCAAGCCTGGGCAGATCCGTTAGTGTGGGAGGGTGACTACACTTCCAAACCGGTGCATATAATCCTTTATTCGTGCTCAGAAGATGGTTAGTAAGGGTGTGTCTAGCTTTCTTGGCACATCTTAAGGATGACACTATCCAAGTACCCTCATTATTGAAGTTTCGATAGTTCGAGAATTTTTGGATGTGTTCCCTGCAGATCTTCCTGGTATGCCACCAGATAGGGATATTGACTTTGTATCGACCTTGAACCGGGCAACGCCCCATTTCTATACCCCGTATAGAATGGCTCCCGCCGAATTAAGAGAGTTGTTAAAAGCTCAACTTCAAGAGTTGTTGAGCAAGGGCTTCATTAGACCCAGTGCATCTCCTTGGGGTGCTCCGTTTTGTTTGTAAAGAAGAAGGATGGGAGTTTTAGGATGTGCATAGACTACAGACAACTGAACAAGGTAACTATTAAGAACAAGTATCCTCTTCCTCGCATTGATGACTTGTTCGATCAGTTACAAGGTGCTTGTGTCTTCTCTAAGATTGACTTGAGATTCGGTTATCACCAACTGAAAATACGAGCAACGGATGTGCCTAAGACTGCTTTTCGAACTAGGTATGGGCACTATGAGTTTGTGGTAATGTCGTTTGGTCTTACTAATGCCCCTGCTGCCTTCATGAGTTTGATGAATGGGATTTTTAAACCATATTTGGATCTCTTCGTGATTGTATTTATTGATGACATATTGGTATACTCAAAGAGCAAGAAGGAACATGAAGAGCATTTGAGAATGGTATTGGAAACGTTGAGGGAGAAAAAGCTTTATGCCAAGTTCTCTAAGTGTGAGTTTTGGCTAGATGCGGTGTCCTTCTTGGGGCACGTGGTTTCTAAGGAGGATGGAGTAATGGTGGATCCATCTAAGATTGAGACAGTAAAGAATTGGGTAAGACCCACTAATGTTGTCAGGGATAAGGAGGAGTTTTGTGGGGTTAGCTAGCTACTACCGCCGATTCGTCAAGGGATTCTCTTTATCGCTTCCCAATTGACGAACTTGACTAAGCAGAATGTTCATTTGTATGGTCAGATGAATGTGAGGAAAGTTTTCAGAAGCTTAAGACTTTGTTGACTACCGCACCAATTCTTACCTTGCCAATAGAGGGTAAAGACTTCATTGTTTATTGTGATGCATCCTATTCTGGGTTGGGTGCGGTGCTAATGCAAGAGAAGAATGTGATCGCTTATGCTTCAAGACAATTAAAGATGCATGAACGTAATACCCGACCATGATTTGGAGTTGGCCGCGGTAGTATTTGCACTAAAGCAATGGAGACATTACTTATATGGGGTTAAGTGTGAGGTCTACACGGACCATCGTAGTCTACAGTATGTCTTTACTCAGAAAGATTTGAACTTGAGACAGAGGAGATGGATGGAACTACTGAAGGACTACGACATCACTATTTCTGTATCATCCGGGGAAGGCTAATGTTGTGGCAGATGCCTTGAGTAGAAAGGTGGGAAGCATGGGAAGTCTAGCTCATTTGCAAGCTTCTAGACGGCCCATTGGCTAGAGAGGTTCAAACTCTGGCTAACGACTTGATGAGGTTGGAATAAATGAGAAGGGAGGATTGTTGGCTAGTATGGAGTCAAGATCTTCTTTTCTTGACAAGATTAAGGGAAAACAGTTTGATGATGAGAAACTAAGGCGAATTCGAGATAAAGTGTTGCAAGGAGCGGCTAAGGAAGCAATAATTGATGAGGAAAGGTGTTTTGAGGATTAAGGGAAGGGTATGTGTACCCCGCATCAATGATTTGATCACCACCCTTCTGACAGAAGCTCATAGTTCCGGATATTCTATACATCCTGGTGCAACCAAGATGTATCGCGATCTAAAGCAAACACTTCTGGTGGAGTAGAATGAAGCGTGACATTGTTGAGTTTGTTGCCAAATGTCCAAATTGTCAACAAGTGAAGTATGAACATCAGAGGCCCGGAGGAAACACTTCAGAGAATGCCCCATTCCTGAATGGAAATGGGAGAGAATCGCGATGGACTTCGTGGTTGGTCTTCCCAACCCTTGGGTAAGTATGACTCTATTTGGGTGATTGTTGATAGGTTAACTAAGTCTGCTCACTTCATTCCTGTCAAGGTGACCTACAATGCAGAGAAGTTAGCCAAGATCTACATCTCAGAGATCGTTCGGTTGCATGGGGTTCCACTCTCCATCATATCAGATAGAGGTACGCAGTTTACTTCTAAGTTTTGGAGGACATTACATGCTGAATTAGGTACTAGGTTGGACCTTAGTACTGCATTTCATCCTCAGACCGATGGAAGTTCTGAGCGAACGATTCAAGTATTGGAGGATATGCTTCGTGCATGTGTGATAGAGTTTGGTGGCCATTGGGATAGCTTTTTACCTTTGGCGGAGTTTTCATACAATAATAGCTATCACTCCAGTATTGACATGGCTCCATTTGAAGCATTGTATGGGAGGAGGTGTAGATCTCCCATTGGTTGGTTTGATGCCTTTGAAGTCAGACCTTGGGGGACTGATCTGTTGAGAGATTCTATGGAGAAGGTGTGAAAGCTATTCAAGAAAAGCTTTTGGCTGCTCAAAGTAGACAAAAGGAGTATGCAGACCGAAAGGTTAGAGACTGGAGTTCATGGAAGGTGAACAAGTCTTGTTGAAGGTTTCCATGAAGGGGGTGATGCGATTCGGAAAAAGGGGTAAGTAAGTCCAAGGTACATTGGACCATTTGAGGTACTAAAGCGAATAGGGGAGGTGGCTTATGAATTAGCCTTGCCCCCAGGGCTGTCCGGAGTGCATCCGGTGTTTCATGTGTCCATGTTGAAGAGACCACGGAGATGGAAAACTACATTATCCGTTGGGATTCAGTTTTGCTTGATGAGAACTTGACTTATGAAGAGGAACCGATTGCTATATTAGATAGAGAAGTTCGCAAACTGAGGTCGAGAGAGATTGCATCCATCAAAGTGCAATGGAAGAATCGACCGGTTGAAGAGGCTACTTGGGAGAAGGAGGCAGATATGCAAGAAAAAATACCCACATCTGTTTACAGATTCAGGTACTCCTTTTCGCCACTGTTTTTCTTCTTTTGATCGTTGGGGACGAACGATGGGTAAATTGGTATCTATTGTAACGACCTGTTTAGTCGTTTTGAGCAGCAGACTGAAATTTGGGAAAGAAAAACTGGCTGGACGACGGAAGTAGGACGGGACCGTCGTAGTCACGACGGCCCGTCATGAAGGTTTCGTCCCATAACACTTAGAGTTTGAAAATCGGGTACTGAAAATCGACTCTCTGTAAATTGTGACGGACCTGCAGGACGTTCCGTCACATCCACGACGAACCGTCGTGAGTTTCCGTTGCAAAACACTTCAACGTTTGAGAATTTGGTTCGAGAAACGAGTTTCTGACCGCCATGACGGACGTGCAGGACGGACCGTCACAGGCGTGACGGGCCGTCACGCGCGTGGGCGACGATGGGAACTGGGGAGGCACGACGGCCTGGTGACGGACCGTCGCACCCACGACGGCCCGTCACAGGTCACGCAAGTCCCAGACAGTTTAGGATTCCTCACCACGTTTTAAGGGTCGTTTTTGATTATTCTTTCCTTAATTATAAGGATTGAGGGGTAACATTAATAAGTCTAATTACTTAGGGGTTAAAAGGGGGGTACCTAAGTAATTAGTGGGGTTTTTTTTGTTCCTTTTTCACACTTAATTACATGATTAATTAGGGTAAAGGAAAGAGGGTTTGAATAAAACAAAAGAGAAAGAACAGAAAGGGAGAGAGAGCAGATCGATCGAGAGAGAGGAGAATAGCAAGCTTGGGAAATTTCTTGTTGATTCCAATTCTTCGGTGGAGGTAGGTTATGGTTTTATGTTACGAATCGTAGTAGTAAACTCTTGATAGTGTATGATATGTATTGATGATGTTGTAAACCTGTCTATGTGCTTAATTGTATGCTTGCATGATTATGATTATGAGATTGTGATTAATTAACAAGCATGACGAAGTTATTGAATCCCAAATATTGAAAGAACCCTAATTCACTGATATTATATTTATAATAAGATTGATGATGCCTTAGTATGAAAGAAGGCTTGATGAATTAGGGGATCGGGTGCCACATTCCGGTACCAGGATAGATAGAATATGAGGATCGGGTGCCACGTTCCGGTACCAGGATAGATAGAATATGAGGATCGGGTGCCACGTTCCGGTACCAGGATAGAATGAATATGAGGATCGGAGTGTCACGCTCCGACACCAGGATAGAATATGGATCGGGTGCCACGTTCCGGTACCAGGATAGAATGAATATGAGGATCGGAGTGTCACGTTCCGACACCAGGATAGAATATGAGGATCGGGTGCCACGTTCCGGTACCAGGATAGAATGAATATGAGGATCGGAGTTGTCACGTTCCGACACCAGGATAGAATTTGAGGAGCGGAGAGTGTCACGTACCGACACAAGAGGAAGAAAGATAATGAATCTCGAAAGATAATGGAATATACTCAATCTAATGAACTAACCCCAAATGAGTATGGTATTGAGGCTTGAGTCCTCATGTGCGAACTTGACGGAAATTGTTAATGATAAAGTAAATGCTATTGCTACATGTTAAGTATTTTAGTGGATTTACATTGTTATTGATAGATATTGTTCCCTATTTGAGTTAACCGATGATATCTACTCAGTACGTGTGGTTGTACTGACCCCCTACTTTTATGTTTTCCTCTTGTTATTTGTGTTATGCAGCAAACGTTCCGTCAACTTCGACTCAGCAGTAGATCAAGCCAGTCTTCACTTCACCGGAAATTCAGGGTGAGCTAATGCGTCTAGCTTGGACCGGGTCTCCTTCTTCAAGTCTTGATGCCTTGAACTTCCGGCATGGACTAGCTTTTACTTGTTTTTAGCTTTTTAGACATTCTTAGTTTAGTAATTTGAGATAGATGTTCTTGTGGTGATGACTTCCAGATTTTGGGGATAATAATAATAGTTTTGAATTGTTTTTATTAATGAGTTTAAGTCTTCCGCATTATTTTCTGTTGAAATATCTTGAAATGTTAAGGTTTAGATGGGTTGGTTCGCTCACATCGGAGGGTAAATGTGGGTGCCAGTCGCGTCCCCGATTTGGGTCGTGACACTGTCCCAGGCTTGGCCAACGTTACAGTTTTAGCATTACAATCTAAGATTGCAAAATTCCGAGAAAGCCAAGTCATACCCAGAATTACATCGAAATCAACCATTTCTAAGATAACCAAGTCTACATGAGTATTGCTCCCCACAAAAGTCACCAGACAAGACCTATATACCTTTTCAACTATTACAGACTCACCCACCGGAGTAGAAACACGAATAGGCATGTCAATCAATTCACAATGTAAATTAAGACTAGTAGCAAATGAGGAAGATACATATGAAAATGTGGAGCCAGGATCAAATAATACAGAAGCCATGCAATCACAAACCAAAAGATTACCTGTGATAACAACATCAGATGTCTCCGCTTCGGACCGCCCGGGGAAATCATCTTCCCAAAACTTTTGCTTTCCTCTGCGTTCTTCTCTTTCTCTCGCTCTTTTCTCCCTTCTCTCTCTGTTCTTTATGTTTTTCTTATTCAAACCCTTTTTCTTTTACCCTAATTGTCATATAATTAAGTATAAAAGATGATAAAAATAACCCACTATTTATTTCAAGGTTATCTCCTTTAACCCCCAAGTAATTGAATTATTAACATCCACCCACTAACTTTATAATTATAAGCATGAATAGTCCAAAATGCCCCTTAAAAACTTTTAACAAAAATCCGACCCAGTCAGGGTTACGCAACCTGTGACGGTCCGTCATGGCTGTGACGGTCCGTCCTGCATGTCCGTCACAAAGTTCAAAGAGTTAATTCTGTGGAAAGATTTGTGACGGTCCGTCGTGCCAACGACAGTCCGTCCTGCCATTCCGTCACGAAGTTCCGAGAGTCGAACTCAGTACCCAAATTTCAGAATTCTAAGTGTTTTGGAACTAGACCCCCTCGACGGTTCGTCGTGCCCATGACGGTCTGTCATGGGATCCGTCGACTCAGACAGTGATTTCCAAAAATAAACTCTACTGCTCAAAACGACTAAACAGGTCGTTACAAAAACAAGAAAGAAAAAATAATTCTACATCTCCTTAATTAATGGGGGTTGGTTGCACATGATTAAAAGAAAAAAAAACTATAAAAAAAAGTTGGTTTTATTTCTTTTTGGCTAATACGTGATAATTTTGTTTTAGTCTTTTAATTACTAATTATTATTTGGCTATATATTGCCAATTATACATATTAGGTGTATGTTTGTGTCAATTCCTCCATTTACAACTCAACAAAATCGACCCATCTCTTCACCAAATAACCCACAACGTTGCAATACAACTCCAACAATACCAAATAACCAACGTACCACCCGACACCTTGTCGTCTTCGTCACAACCAGGATAGCGTCTAGAAAACTCAGACGCGAGCAAAACTGGAAATTTATCAATCCCACAATTCCGGGAAAAAGCTAGTTGATTGCTACATGTTGTGCTTGTATGTTTTGGCATTGATTTTCTTACTTTGTTCTCATTAGTAAACCTCTTTCTTATATTGTTGGTCTTGTTGTTCAAGCTCATAAAAATAATAGGAGGTCATGGGTTTGCTTCAACAATTACCAAAGTAGTATCATATTATTGTCATTTTTGCATGTGTGAGTCAATATCTCAAAAAGATCATTCAATTTTGAAAATATATGTAGCAAAGTCATTAAATTTTATTTATATGAACAAAATCACTCAACTTAACAATTTGTATCACTCATCTATATTCATCATTAAAAAAAAGGACAAAATACATAATGCACACCTTCTATTTCACTTATTTTCATTATCTCCTATTACTTTTAAAAATTTTCAAATTTCTAATTTCTTTAATATATCCAAGTTGCATATTAATGTATCCGAGTTAGCATTTAATGAAATGAGCTACATATTATGTATCCGAGCTAGTTTTTATTGTATCCGAGCTACATATTAATGTATCTTATTGTATTCATTTTTTAAAATTGTTAAGGGATTAATGTAATTAGATATTTATTAGGGATAGATTGTAATTTCATATTAAAACTATGAGCTATATGTAATTTACACAAAAAATTGACATGACAAAATAATTTTTTTTTGTATGTCATATTAACATATATAGAACCCTATAAATTAAATTCTTTTTAAAGAAACCTGGTTAGACCAATTTGAATGTGCCAGGGCAGTATACTAACACTAATCAATTGTTTATTGCCTAACCCATTGGTGACCCCTAAGAGTTGGCACGAAATTTCAATTAGGCATTTTAAGTGGGCGATGTTCATTTAGACACTCATATAAGATTTCGTTGTGTCATTTTGAAACTCTTTTACCAATCAACAAAAATATATGAGGTGTGTGCGTTACAATCGTGAATGACGTGTAAAGTGTGAATTAAATGACGATATTTTATCAAAAATATTTGTAGATAATAAATTTTGAGTATAAATATTAAAGTAACCAATGACTCAATGACAAGTGAATTTTTCCCATATATTTTCTTAAAACAAATTAATAAATCATAAAATTCCACATGACCCCCCCCATTGTCTTCTCCAAGAAAAACACATACACACCCCCCCCCCCCCCCCCATTGTCTTCTCCAAGAAAAAACACATACCATTTGCAGAAACATCTCTTTATCTTCTCCAAAATTCATACCCATTGCGAAGGCACCTTCCCCCCTCGACTTCTCCAAATACCTCTACTAGTTTTGAAGAAAAATCGCACATGTCCGTTTCCCACCCCATTGTTTTCTCCAAATAAAATTTGATCCTCTTTAAATATTAAATTCTTTCAAGAAAAATCTCATGAATAATTTAATATTTAATCTTGAAATGGGTCTATTCCTAAATTTTAAATAGTTTCCATCATTTTTCATCATTTTACTGTATCTATTTTTATTCACCATATTGTATATTTAAGTTTGCAAAAATGTTTAGCTAAAATAGGAAAGAAGAAAGAAAAAAATAATTAAAGAAATCGACTAACTAGGTTTTTCACGAGGCGCTCAACAAGTGTATTACACTCACGAAGCCATGTAAGCAAAAATGGTCAAAATGACAAAGTGAGACTTTAAATGAGGTGTGTCTAAAATGAACATCACCTACTTGAGGTGATTGAGTGAAATTTAGTGCCAAGTTTATGGGATCACCGATGGGTTAGACCATTATTTATCGATTTTACAGTATAAATGATATCATAAATTACTTGGCCGGGAAAAAAAACACATTATGATACTTGGTAAGTATCAAATATACAGTAATGTCATATTTTTTGTTTCACTAATTAAATTTGTTTATAAAAATAATTACTTAATGAATATTATTTGTTAAAATTTATTTCTTTGTAGTTGTTTTCGTGACATAAAAAATATTTTGTCAATTTTTCTTAATAATAAATTTATTTGGGTAATTTTATTAAAAATCTAAGTTGATTGATTTTATTGATACAAAACAAAGTTTAATATTGTATTACATATATTTTAAAAGTTGAGTGACCTTTTGAGATATCATATGTTCTCCAGTGAACTTATGACTATGTATTTGTTTCACTTGATTGCATTTATTTTCTTGACTTGTTCAACATAAGTGAACTTGTTTTCTTCTCTATTTTGAACATGTCCAGTTGCAGCCCTATGTAGTTCATAATTTGCTATCTTTTCTGTTAGTTTTACACTAGTGAAGTCCTTATGCTGCTATTGATTCAAATTTAAGATAGATTATGTAGCCGTCCTTTTGTACATGTGCTCGCCTTCTAAATATTTACCTGCAATTTGAGCTTACTGTTGCCTACAATATTATTAGTAAAAATCATTATGTCCATTTTCTTCATTATCTTGTGAAATCTTATCTTCTCCATACTAATTCTTAAAATTGTTCTTCTTGAATGAACCTGCATGTATGAGTCCGTTGGGACTCCGTCTCCTATTGCATTTCTCCTAAGTTGGGCAAAAAGTGACATCCTCTTCAGTCTTCCTCGTTAGGAAAGCTGAAGTTCAGGGCCGGAGATTGATGTATAGCTGCCCGGTAGTCCAAAAAAACAGATTGTATACACATTATATAGAGCTGAATATGCAAAATATATGCAGAATATACAACGATATACAGTTTGAATGCAGAAGTACTTGGCATAATTTTAAAATACAGGGTGGAGGCATCAAAGATGATTGTATAAATTTGGTATACAGTCTAATGTATAAGGAAAAGGATCAAAACACAGTCATATACAACAATATACTATCAATGTATACATTGGTTTTTGGACTAAGCAGGTTTTTAGAGAAAATGGGTCAGAGCCCAATTTTGCTTCTCCCCTTTTAGGAAGAATTATGTGAGTTGGCAAACATCACTGACTAATTAGTTAATAAGAGTATAATTTAAGTTATTTATTGTTAGTATATATAGTTTCATTTTTTTGGTCATATATAATTAATGGGACCCACCACCTATTTATATACCAACCCAATAGACACCTTCATCTGCTTTTGTATATAATTTTATACAAAATTATAAATTTATCTCTCCATCTCCATTCCATGTCTTTCTCCTAAAATCACTCTTCCAGTTCTATTTGAATTTCGAATTCCACCTTCTCCCTCCACTCGTGCTTTCACTTTTAGCAAGTAACGGCCAATATCGTAGGTGAATCCATCTTTTTTCTTTTTTCATTCTTCAAAAATTGTATATGTATTATGCTTGTTATTTTTTCATATGTTTTTTTTTATAAATTCTTTCTTACTTATCAGGTTATAAGTTTTCCAAAATCAGAATGGATGATTCATCTCCATTTATGAGGATTATGAAAGGATGCCATGACATGTCAATGTTGATGACAATTCACCATCTTTTTTAATGGGTTTAACTCAAGATTTTGGGGTCGCTCTATAGAAAAATCTAAACAAGTTCAAGATGAACAATCAATTGAAGAAAGGAAAAATTACATAAATTGGTATATGTTAATAAATAATTATCGATTTTAGCGATATTTTTTATTTATTACCATTTATAGCAACTTCTTTAATTTTTTTCCTCTTTTATGTCTCACTCTTTCTTTCTCCTTTTCTATGTCTCGCTCCCTTTTTTTTCTTTCTTTCTCTTTTCTCTGTCTCACTCACTCTTTTTTTTTCTTCCTCCCTTTCTTTCTTTCATTCTTCCTACTTTCTTTCTGTTGTCCTTTCTTTCTTGCTTTTTTGTTTTTGCTCTGTCTCCTCTTACTATTGCTCTTTTATCCTTTTTTGTAGAATAATTAATTATTCTAGATTCTATAAAACTTATATCAATAGTAATTAGAGAAGTAATATAATCGTACCAAATGAAGAGGAATAAAAAATGCAAAAAAATTAAAATTTAAACTAAAAATATATTACAAACATATTAAGGTTGAATTAATAGAAGAGAATTAGTATAATCATAACAAATGAAGAGACATAAGAAACTGCAAAATGAATTTAATTTAAATTAAAAATGTATTACAAACATATTAAAGTTGAATTATTAGAAGAGAACTAGTATTATCGTAACAAATGAAGAGACATAAGAAACTGCAAAATGAATTAAACTTGAATTAAAAATGTATTACAAATATATTAATGAATTATTAGAAGAGAATTAAATATGAATGCAGAATGTAGAAAACAAAAGAACATTCTTTGATATGCACGTAACCTGAATAAAACTTGTATCAATAATGAATTAAACAAGTAACTAATTGTAACAAATCAATCAACTAATTGACTTGTATTTTAAAAATGTATTACACAAATATTATGTCGAGGTAGAAGAGAAAATTAAGCATGAATAAAAAATGCAACAAATAAAATATTAGACAACCAATAATGAATTAAACAAGTATCCAATAGGAACAAATAAATAAAAATTCAAAATGAATTAAATTTGATTAAAATTGTGTTACACTGTGTGAAATTTGAATAACAAGAGAGAATTAAAAATCAATGGAAAATGTAGCTAATGACTAACAAGACAATGATCTGTAGAGTAAATTAAACTGTATCAATAATGAATTAAACAAGTATCAAATAGTAACATAAATTAAAAAAATGTGAAATGAATTAAATTTACATTAAAATTGTATTACACAGTATTTAAAGTTGAATTAGAATAGAGAATTAAGACAATGATCTATAAACTGATAAGTTATATCAGTAATAAATTAAACAAGTATCCAATAGTAACAAATAAATCAAAAGAACTTCAAAATGAATTAAATCTGCATTAAAAATGTACCATCTAATTCAACTTTAATACATTTGCAAGACAATTTAGTGTTATATTTAATTCATTTCAATCTAATATTTCTCCTACAATTAATTATAAACTTGACCAAACCTTTTTGAAATTGAGATATGAACTCCAAACGATATTTTCAATTATTTGTAGAATTACCTATTTAAACTTATCACAAATTCGTAAAATGTAAATAATGAATTCAAAATTTGAAGCTTTAAAATGACTATCAATGGTGAACTCTTACTTCTGTAATTTTAACGATTTAAAATTTTTACTTTAAAATATGATTTTATACAATTTTACAATTTTTTTGTTCCTCTTTTCATCTTTTTTTTTTTTGTATAAAAATATTGACATGCACACAATGAAATATGAAAAATTAATTTGTTAATTAAATAACAATTAAAAGAAGAAGAAGAATTTTTTAAAAAAATAAAAGAAAAGCAATAAGTATACGAAGATGATAATGATAGAGAGAGAAACATAAAAAGAAGATCTTTAAAAAGAAAGAAAAAGATTAAGAGGCAAAAGGACTGAGAAAGGAAGCAACAGTACATTTCTTTTATTTCAAAAAATTGTTATATTTAGCTATAAAAATTATATTGACATAAATGATAAATATTTTTTAAATATAGCATATTTATGTGATTTACCCTTGAAGAAATGAGACAAAAAGAAAATGACCCAATGGCAATTCATAAAAAGACATTAACAATGCGAAGTCTAGCGACATTAAAATTGTTGAAGGAGGAAGTAAGTGAAAAGTCATAAACAGTGATTCAGAGGAGAGTGAATCTGCTTCATCAGAAATTAACAAATCTAAAGAATATCAGGAACATGATTTGCATGAAGTGTATGTTTATTTTCTACTTAAATCACATTTGGTACATTTATACTTATATTTTGTTCGCTGAATACAATTTTTAATTTGAAGTCTGTACAATTTCTGTCTAAATCATATTTGTATATTGAGTTGTGTTTATAGAAATTGCATAAATTATATGTATATAGTGATTTGTATATTGAGTTAATATATACAAATATTGCTGAAGGTATTTGTATATTTTGTATGTTTTTAAGTACTATATTCACATACGCATACTCATATACATATAAATTATATGTTATATACAAAGAAAATGCAAATGCAAATATAGCTTATTGAAAGCCAAAGTGCATAAGTACCCCCCTAGAATATGACCGAAATCCTAGAGACACACCTAAACTTAACTAAAGTCCTATTACCCCCCAAACTAATTTAGAATGGAATAAATATACCACAAACGTTGACATGTCATAGAGAGTGTGCGCACTCTCTTGAAGGCAAGTTATGAATGCACAAATTGAACACATGTCATTTCTTAATTGATAACTTTATTATTTGTTAGTACACACATTTATGTATGATAAAGTTTTATATATTTAATTATTTTTATATCTTTCTTTGTAAAATATTTATTTAATTTCTTTTCACTTTAAATTTTTCAATTAATTTATTATCTTTTCACTTTGAATTTTTTTAATATATTGTGTGTATTTAAAAAAAATTAAAAGTGTCCTTTACTTTTAATGTTTAATGTTTTTATGCTTTATTTGATTTTCTTCACTTCTTTTGATATCGTTCAAAATTAACTTATTTTAAATACAAGAAATTTGAAATCAAATCAAAACGAAAGACAAAGAAAATAAACTCATAGAAAAATAAAAGAGAAAAAAATGAATGTAAGTAAAAAAAAATAGTTTTGATACAAGGTAAAAAAATGTGTATTAACTTAATTTAAATACAAGATAAAAAAAATAAGACAATTCTTTTTAAAAAAATATTTTTTAAAAAAAATTACAAAATAATCTTTTAATAATTAAAAAATATAATTTACACACATGGGGGACGAGTGTGTACAAACACAACCAACTTAGGTAGTTGTAGGTGCCACATCAGCACAAAAGGTATACTTTCCTGCCTCTTCAAAACATGGAGTTTTTTTAAAAGAAACGATTACATGGCGTTGCATATACAAAATTATTGATTAAGAGGATACTTCAGTCATTTGATGAGACATGATGTTATGGACTGTAAAATTCATTTTTGAAAAAAAATATTTAATTTTGGACGTTTAGATTAAATCATGGGATTATGTAGCGCTCATGATTCAATTTATTTAAAAAATAAAATATTGTATGAATTTTTAACTTAAAAATGTTATATACAAAATAAATGCTTAATAGCAAATTAAATTTTACCCATAAAATGTAATTATATAAATTATACCCATGGAGTATTGTTTTAAAAATCTGCTTTCCATAAGAAAAAAATTCCCCGTCTTTTATAGCATAGGGTTGGAGAGAAAAAGGGCTAAAATGGACCCATTTTACATTATTCAGGCCATTTTTAGATTTAGGACGAGGCTTGGTAAGAAAGGTATGCTCAGTCTCCGATATATTTTTCCTTACAAGATATTGAGGAGGACTTGTAATGTGGCTTATGAATTGGAGGCACCACTAGATTAGTGGTTGTCCATCCGGTATTCCACATTTCCATGCTAAAGAAATGTTGGCTGATCTTTCTCTTGTTGTGCCTACAAAATGTATTAGTGTGAAAGATAGTCTGTCATATGAGCAAGTTCTAGTCCAGATCCTTGATTGTTAGATTCACAAGTTGAGAACCAAAGAGGTGGCATCAATCAAAGTGTTGTGGAGGATAAGCTTGTTAATAAGGATACATGGGAAGCCGAAGAGGATATGAAAACTAGATACCCTCATCTCTTTTAATTTTATTCAGTTTCAATCGAAAGGTATGAACTCTTTCTAAAGTACTCATTCAATTCAGTGCAATCAAATGTATTAACTCTTCCTAAAGTACTCATTCAATTCAGTCTCTCTTTTAGTGTTTTGAGTTCATGAGTTTTCATGTGCATTTTGTTTAAAATGGGCTGATAAACTTTTCTCTACCCCTCCATGCTCAGTTCAACCACCATTCGAGGATGAATGATTCCATGTGGGATATATTATAATACTCTAAAAAAATTCTATGCTAAGATCCGAACCATTCTTCATTTGTGTATAAGATCGTAATGGGTGATTCTTAAATTAATATAAGTGCTAAGGCTAATCCTTTAGTGTGGGAATGTATTTGACTATGAATTATGTCACTAGAATCCTGTAGCACAAAGTTGAGTTGAAAACTTCCTTACTGATTGAGTTTTTATATAAGATTGAACTTATGACAACTTCAGATGATCATATCTATTAGAAAATCATGAATTAGGAGGCATATGACCTATCAAAGTCTTCTTTCAAATGTCACCAAGTTTTCCTTATTTCAAGTTTTGAGTAGAAACATATGATTGTTTTACTGGAACTTACCCGGGCAGAGAAGTTTAGTGAGGTCACCGGTTCAATCAGCTATTTGTCAAATGTGTTGGAAAATTGCCAAATTAGCTCGTTTTAATATTCTAAAACCTGTAAGTCTCTATCTATTTAGGAGATTTAAAGTCCAATTAAGTGACTTGCCGGCTATATTCGGTGACGATACCTCCAGATCACTGATTTGGTCGGTGGGATTTACTAAATGGTCTTTTTTACGATCCTCTTACATTTCCATAAGGATATTATTGATCTTTTACCATCAATTAACTTCTCTAATTCTATACCATGGCCTAATAACCTCCCCAATCACGTCCAACCCTCAGACAAATCAAATTTGCACATTTTATGTTCTCTCAAAGAAGAAGTTAGGGTTCTTCAGCTTCGAGCCTCAGTTCAAGGTTTCAAGTCATCCTTTTCTTAAGTATGTAAGTCTATTCATAGGGTTGAACTAGTTCATCCCCACTCCCTAAATCTCAATTCAATTAGTGTCATATTGAATCTGGGGTTCTACCCTCAATTTATGAAATTCTTGAATATGAGTTATGATCTTATTTCTAGTCCTGAATCCTTATATTATGAGATTTTCAATATTTTATGCTTTGAGATTTTTTGACTTTTTATTCATGTTTGTAGTTCCACATGAACCATATATATTAAGTTTCATTCCAAAAGTATTTTACATTGCTTTTGAAGATTCAAGTGAGTCCAAAAGACAGTTTTAAAACATATCATTTTTAGAAAAATTTAAGGAAACTCAGATGGTTCCAAT
>JAKWIY010001269.1:0-22715 GCA_027704805.1 Solanum corneliomulleri | reverse complement strand
CCTTTTATTTTGTCAAAGGTATTATAGTTTATTAGTCTATCCCAAGTTGGTTTACAAGTTAAACTTAAATATGGGTGTTAAATGTTGGTTTGATGGTGGAGACTTGAGAGGCATTACTCTATTAATAGTAGAGATTAATTTTTTTTAATATAAGCATGAATAGTGTGACTAATTATATGATGATGAAAGTTCCTTTTCCATGTCAATTTTTGAATAAACCTTTACTTTTAGACCTTATTGAATAATTGAACTATTAATTATAATGATTTGGATTTTTTTTGTTTACATTACTTTATAAAAGCTAAACAGTGGCCTTGAGTAATTTTTTATTCCTTTCGGTAGTTAAACTTAAAGTATATGTCTGATCGACTAAAGAATATTCTTTGTTTTAAGCATTATGCATAATCAAGTATTCACTTAGCTTTTGTTTCAAAGAATCAAGTACTTCTAACGGATTGAATGGTGGTACATACATTTCCTTGTTTTGACAAGTTTGTTTCGACTCTCTCTTTATTTTTTTTCCTTCCCTGCATAAAATATGTTGGGCTGCATATTCCCTCACATATTATTTATCAACTGCACATATTATTATAGTCTGGAAACTTCTTATGTAGTTATGAATTGTTAAGCCTTGAAATTTGAAGGCACAATATGTACATTAATTCTAATGCTTAAAAGGTTAAGCATGTTTTTGTATTGACCTTGAAAATATATTTTGTATCCAACGTGTAATGCTTTCATTTTCCTCTACTTACTACAGAAAAAAATATGAAGAAATATCATGACAAAAAAAATAGTTTCTCAAACTGATATTGTCAATGTGAAGGATATTATAAAGTTGTGGGGGAGAAAAGAAGAGAAGACTATACAATTTTGGTTTTGAAGCAAAAATTTAATACCCTAGAAGTTTTTTTCCTCTCATCAGTACACCCTTAGTGTCTCCTTCATCTACTACTTAAGAGGACGAGGTTGCTCTTTCAACTATTACTTAGGAAGACGAGGTGGCTCTTTCAACTGTTATTTTGAACCATCTATGATATTATTATATAGGTTGATTATTTTTGGGTTATTGAGCAATTTAATTTAAGTTATATATAAATAAAATTTACAAGAAAAAAATTTAGCAACAGATATAGCGACTATTTGGTCGTTGCTAGATAAAGAAATTATGGCAACAGATTTAAGCAACAAAAAATTTGTCAAGAATTTATCAAAAACGGCGAAATGAATTATTCAATTTGCAACAAACAATATAAATAAAATGACGGAATAGTCTGTCACTAACAAATGGAGACAAATATTTTTTATTTCTAAGACGTTGCTTAATTTGTGATGGAACATATTTTTCGTCACAAAGTTATTATTAACGAGCAATATAGAAGCAGTCAGTCAATAATAGTCGTCCGCTAATCATATTTAGCAACGGAATATCATAGATTAGCAAGTAATTTCGTCCTTTACTAAACGCTAATTTTTTTGTAGTGGTGGTTATCACAACTTATATATTAGTAGTAGATATATAATTAATCAATATATATCAACATTGAAAAAATACTCTAAACAGTGGCGTTCAAGAGAATAACAAGATTTTATTACAATTATGGTTGCTTCCACAACGGCTACTGTTTATGAATTTGGTGATTCCCAAGGTTGGATTATATAGGCAATTTTGACTATAGTCAATGGGCATGTTCAAAGAATTTTCATGTTGATGACATCTTAGGTAAGCAATAATTTCCTCTATTTTCATATTTCAAACCTTTTTAAAACAGTATTATTTTATCAGAATATTTAATTGTTATTGAAAATATACCCCATAACATTTTTGTTTTACGGAACGATTGTTATAAGAAGAATAAGAACTTGATGTGTATAATGACTTGATTTCCCTTATTTTATGCTTATTTGTGGTGTTTGATTTAAATTATTTGTAGTGGTTTTTGGCATTTAAAAATTTTTTAGTTTTGAAAGTGTTTGAATCACATGAGAAGTGTTTTAAGCACTTTTTCAAACTAAAAAGTACAAAAAAGAAGCCATATTGATGGTTCCTCCCTAGGTAATCCCGCTGTAGGGGTTATTAGAGTTATACGTACTGTTATATTCTAGGTGTTTTGATGATCCTCACAAATGCGGGGACCTGGTTCCTGGCAGAGTGCTCTCGTCCGGATACAAATGGGGTACAGTCATAAAAGCTGTCATGTCAGGTGGTAGGTGAAAAGTGCAGTATCCTACACCAATAAGAAGAGCGGTCGAGATTGTATGTTTCAGTATCTCACAAATGCAGGGACCTGGTACCTTGCAGAGTTTCCTCCATCAGATATATGATTGGTTACAACTGTAAAGCTGTCACGTCAGAGGTTGGTAAGGCGTCAGTGTACTACACCAATCAGAATGGAGGAGGGTGTTTGTCCAACGGATAATAACTCTTTATATTTGATACTTTTAGCATGACAAACACCATATTATATTCATTCATCTAAAGAAGGAAGTCAGCCAGTAAGCCTTTTCAAGAACTCATATAGAAGTTTGCAAGGGACTTGGTTCCCGCAAGCAAGGGACCTTGTACCTGCAAGACAACGACGTGAAAAGGATGAAAAGATAGCTGTCAGAAAAGTTGTCATCTCTGATGCGGTAGGTGCACAACTTTGCCAACAGCAGGCCTTCAGCCAATGGGATGACTTCAACGAATTTGTGGGAAATGATATTATCTCTTTCCAACAAACACAAATTCAAGACTTGGTAAATTAAATTTGGATATTCTCTGAAAATTCACAAGCTTGAACAGAAGGCCATCATCAAGAAAGAACATTGCTCAACTCAACAGAAGGACCTGATAGAGTAAAGAAGAATCTTTTTTGTATTTAGAGCTTTGTGTCTGTGTACTTACATTGTAAATCTGTTCCTAATCTATAAAGAATTCAGATATTTGTTTTGAGTTTTAAAAGTAAAGGCGAGTCAAATTTAAGGCTAACCAGAATTCATTTTGTGGGCTAACTAATTTAGTGGGGGCAATTGGTTTGTTGCTTGTCAAATTCTAAGTCATCTAGAGTTAGGTGGTTTAGTGGGCGGTGTTGTATCCGCTTAGGCTCTTCAAGTAATAGGTAGATTACTTGATCGTGAGATGAATAAATTTTTCTCACATTGATTGAAACCGGGATTCACTTTTTCTTTTCAAGATAAGTGAAGATGGTTGTAAATCCTGTGCAACAGGTCGTGGTTTTACTCCCTTTAGCAAGGAGGTTTCCACGTAAACTGCTCGTGTTGTGTTCTTTATATTGTTTAATCTTCCGCACTGTTCTTGCTGTGTCAAAGGACCTGGTCCGTTGACTGGTAGTGGTCGCACATATTCCAACAAGTGGTATCAGAGTAGGTGCTCTCTATCTGGCTAACACCAAGAGAGATGTTCCTGCGAGAAATGGCGTCATTACTGAATAAGAAAAGAAATCAGTCTCCCGCAAGACCTCCTTTGTTTGATAGTAAACTCTATAAATATTGGAAGATTCGGATGAGAGACTATCTCATGGATGAGGATAGTGAAGTATGGGATGTCATATGTAAAGGTCCTTATGTGACAACTATGGAGGTTAAAGATGGAGAGGTCACAAGAGTCATTCCCAAAACTAGAAAACAATATAATGATTCTAACAGACTATTGGTCCAAAAAAATCATAAAGCAAGGAAGCTATTGATGTGTGGCCTTAGTATAAATGAATACGATCGGATTTCATCTTGTGAATCAACCAAGGAAATTTGGGATCTGTTAGAAACAACTTATGAGGGCACTGAGGAAATATGGAATCTAAGCTAGATCTCTGTTTTACTCAGTTTGAAGATTTGACCATGAATGATGGTGAACTCATTCATAAAGTGCGCACCAGATTCTCCAACATCACATATGAGCTCATGTTCCTTGAAGAACCTGTTCCTATTGTCAAGATTGCAGAAGGTAAAGACAAAGAAGGAGACCAGGTCTATCCCAAGATAAGCAGAAGAGAAGTCTTCTTCAATGAAGTAAAAAGAGAAATGGCTGCATGGAAAAAATCCTCAAGTGATTCAGATGATTCTGAAAATACAGATAATCATTTTACGGCAAAGTTAGACGAGGAAGATTCTGATGAAAATGTAACTCTATCTTATTTCAAGCAAAACTTGAATACCTTTTCTACTAGTAAGTTGAGAAAGTTGGCTGTTGTATTACTTGATTTGATAAGTGAGATGAAAGATGAGAAGGATCTCGTAAACAACAACCTAGACATCTTTCAAGATGGAAAAATTGCTTTAGTTGCCCAAATATCTGATATTGAAAGTCAAATGGTTGTTCAAGAAACAGAAAATCTAGAACTAAAGGAAAAGATAAAAGGGGCGACTACTACAATTTTTAAAGGAAGAATGAGGCTAGCATTGCAGCTGTGGACCTTGAAAATAAGCTGCATACTGCTGAAATGAAGATTAAAGTGGCTTTCGAGAGAAATCATGCATTGGAGAGGGACCAGGTCGGTGTAAAAGAGGAACTTGAAAATTCCCTCAAATGGACTAATTCCTCTAAGATCCTTACAAATATAATCGGTCAAGGAAACAACATAAAAGGAGATCTGAGCTGTAAAAGAGACTGTCCCGCGTTTAAAGATTGTGGAGAAAGTTCATCAAACTATTCCAAACTACAGAATAAACTGAAGAAGGGACCTGGTCCTGTGTATGGCCAACAGAAGAACTTGCAGAAGAGGGGACCTGGTCTTCATGCAAAATTTGTCAGATCCGACAGTAATGTGGAAAAGAAGCACAAGGGACCTAGTCCTCGCTATCGTTTTAGCAAGAACACTTTGCCCCCTTGGACAGGAAGGTTTCTTGTCAAGCCTTTTGACAGTTATTGGGAACTCTATTTGAAGTGGGTTCCTAAGTCTAACAAGTAATTGTGGTGCATAAGAGAGGCAGCAGTCAGTGTTTGTTTATAAATAGCAGATGCTCAAAACACATGACTAAGAAGGTTACAAAACTTCCTCTCTCTCAAGACACTTCAAGGTGGAGGTGTCTCTTTTGGCGAATGGCAAGAAATGCTACATTATTGATTTAGATTTGTGATGAATGAAATGAAGCTAAGCTCTTATCAGATAACTATTTTGTCACAAACTTGCTCTCTCGGGCGATGATTTTGATAGAAAAGAGATGCAAGAACATGTATATTGCTGATCTGCTTACTGCTCATTGTGATATTCTCACTGAACTTAGTGCTCAAGGTATGAATGTTGAGGTATGATTAAGGAGATGTGCTCATGAGTGTTGCTTTGTTGCACAAACCTGTGTAAGGGGACCTGGTCCAAGTATGCATAAAAAGATATTTGCAAATGACAAAGGTTGTGACGATGATGTGAAGGAGAAGCATATCAGACCTCCTTCAGGTGAAATATGCAGACTTTGAATCTTTCAAGAATCTTTCGACTGAAGTGATAAATGGTACATGCTTGTGACCAAAATGATGATAATGAGAAGTTTGATCTCAACATTGATAAAAGAATAATTGTGGTAGAAGAGTCCAGCAGATTTTAGAAGTATATAAGGGGTATACTAAAAATGGTCATGTGTTTATTGATGAGTCCAGAAGATTTTAGAAGTTGCAAGGAAAGAAGTTTCTGAGATAGAAGAGTTGCTTCAGAATCAGAGAAATTGTTTAAATAGTGAGGTTGCTGAAGAACATCCTCATGAATCCAACAATCTCAAAGAAGATGATGCAGATGATGAACCTGATGAGGGACCTAGTCTTCTAGACAGTGCTGAACAAAGATGATGCAGTTCAAACTGATAATGTGAATTTTGAAGGTGAGAATGAAGAAGCTAATCAAACTCAGTTTGAAAGAAGCAAATTCTGATAGTCGATTCCCCAACAAGCTGATCGGTTGTCCAAGTTGCTCCTCAACAATGTCTTCAAGAGAGGTAAAATTGTCAAAAACTCTTCTCTTTGAATTCAATATGCAAGGAACTGCTGATCATTCAGTAACATATTGATGATGTCATCTTGGAGGCAATCTTTGAGGTGTTGTGTGAAGAGCTTCTTTCTATTTCACTCATTGAAAGTGAGTGTTGAAATAAGCTTAATGGAAGAATTAATTTCTTCTTAGAGCTACATAGAAGAAGATAGCACAACATTCAGGGGTCATTGATGTCTGATCAAAGAAAGAACCTGGTACCAGTTCAAAGAAGCTGCTGAAAGGGCATCATGTTTTGGGTGTATAGACAATTCATACTTTCTTGGACACTAACTAGAAGCTGGATGTTGATCAATCGGGTTCAAAGACTCTACTCATGTACAAAGGAAAATATTTTGAAGGCTGGTGAGAAAATCTTAAGTCATCTGAAGAAGATAGAGAACCTGGTCCTATTTTATCCATCGGGAGACTTTTTGATTTGTAGTACATGGTGTTTTTGATTATGCTAAGTATCAAGCTGATAGATTGAGTACCTCAAGAGTGGATTATGTTATGTGCTGATCTTTCACTCATGTGGAATTAAAAGGCAAGATTCAATTGCTCTTTCATCAACTGAGGTAATAAATGTAGCAAGTGCAGCTTGATGGGGTCAACTCTTGTGGATCAGGAAACATCTTAAAGCTCATAAAAATCTGGCTGAATTAATCAAGATGATGATGGAAATGCTAAAACCTTCTTGAATGGATCCTACCTGAAGCAATCAACTCTTTTGATGACTATGAAAAAGGAGAAGGTATCCTTGCTTTTCGGTTATGTATGTTTTAACAAATTCAGTTTCATACCTTTTGTAGGTATACACACATTGAAAAGGGGATGAAGAAAAAGGGAGGTCAGGATAGATCTAGGCAATGACATTCAAACTACAGAGAGGACCTGGTCCTTTCTCGAAGGTTAGCAATATTAACATTGCAGTTTGAATTATGCATGAGAACCATTGAAATTGCCACATGTTTGTCCTTTAGGAATCAACAGTCTCATCTTTTGAGTGTCAAAATGATACCTTATTTTCTCTTTCTATATATTCCACATTTCTTTCTATTTCCCTAGAAAAATTGAGTTGCCTTCCAAATATCAAGGTGCTTCAAAATTTTCTTTTCTCTTCTTTTCAAACACACTTCAAATTGTTAACCCCTTGATTCTTGCTGGAAAATTCTTTGATGAAAATATTTCAAGTGTGAAGAGGGATCTAGTCCTCCATGAAAATGGAAGAAGGGGAAAAGATTATGCTAAAAAAGGAGAAGTTGATATATTCTAAGAACTCAAAGTTTTCTGAAGAGGAAGGTGTAAAATGAAAAGGAAAATCTTCTTGATTCCTCAACTGTTGATCTATTCATCTCGGAGGCCTTGAGTTGTTTGTGTTACCAATCTTTTTGTTATGAAAAACTCAGGTTGGTGTTGGAAGCTATGACAGTTGCTCGTGTTAACTGGAATACTGAAATGGGTTGTTTAAAAGTCCAGCTTCTGAAACAGCACTATCAGAGGGACCAGGTGCCAACAAAAAAAAAGTAAAAAAAAAATATAAAAATTAGCAGCCCTGAAGGTTAAACATACAGGTTGGGCTGCACATCATGTTGTACGCTAAGAGAAGATTCTTGAAATCTTATGCTAGGGATATGCTCTTTTAATTCTATTCTTGAACCCCTTGCCTCTAAATCATCCCTTCTCTTCCTACCACTCTATGCCAATCCTCATTTATCTCTTGGGCATTGTTCTGGTTTTCATCTGTAATCATACATGCAATGCTTTGATGACTGATCTTTTGTTTATGGATGTTAAATGTCTTGTTTCTACTTACTTGTCTCATTACTTTATGCCTTTGACTCATGCTCAGTGTTGCCCAAGTGGCCATGATTTCGCAAGAACTGTATTTCTGTCAACTTGGTTCACTGCTTTAACCCTTTTTTATGATGTCAAAAGGGGGAAAGTTGTTAAGGTAAGGTATGAGATCAATAGTGTTATAACTGCTTGAAGAAGACATGGTCACATCGATAAGAGGAATCAATGGTAGCTACTTGAAGAAATAGGTCATACTGATAGGGGGAATAAATGCTTGTTGCTTGCTACCTGATGAGGACCTGGTCCTGTCGATAGGCGGAAGAAGATGTTTGTCATCATCAAAAAGGGGGAAGATGATGAAGATGATATTGATGTTTTGACAAAACTTTAGGGATGATTATACTCCAGTTACCCCAAGAATTCTTTTTGATAGGGGGAAACATGATGAATAAGTATGTCATCATCAAAAAGGAGGAAAATGCTATGTTGATATTTTGATGAGTTGACAAACTTCGAGAGATGATGAACTCAAGTTACCCTAAGAATTCTTTTTGATAGGGGGGGGGAACTGGCGAATAAGTATGTTATCATCAAAAAGGGGGAAATTGTTAGTTGAAGCTGAGTTAAGATGATAGCTCGAACTTGATATGAAGTTTTGATGATTTAACAAACTTATCGATCTACAAGGAACCAAATCCTTGTTATTGGACTGCTGTGAACTGCTGAAAATAAGATGAATGATAAACTCAGTGTGAGGTATATGTGTTGGGTATCATCAAAAAGGGTAAAAATGTTATATTCTAGGTGTTTTGATGATCCTCACTAATGCGGGGACCTGGTTCCTTGCAGAGTGCTCTCGTCCAGATACAAATGGGGTACAGCCATAAAAGCTGTCATGTTAGGTGGTAGGTGAAAAGTGCAGTATCCTACACCAATAAGAAGAGCGGTCGAGATTGTATGTTTCAGTATCTCACGAATGCAGGGACCTGGTACCTGGCAGAGTTTCCTCCATCAGATACATAATTGGTTACAGTTGTAAAGCTGTCACGTAGAGGTTGGTAAGGCGTCAGTGTACTACACCAATCAGAATGGAGGAGGGTGTGTGTCCAACGGATAATAACTCTTTATATTTGATACTTTTAGCATGACAAACACCATATTATATTCATTCATCCAAAGAAGGAAGTCACCCAGTAAGCCTTTTCAAGAACTATATAGAAGTTTGCAAGGGACCTGGTTCCCGCAAGCAAGGGACCTGGGTACCTTGCAAGACAGCGACGTGAAAAGGACGAAAAGACAGCTGTTAGAAAAGTTGTCATCTCTGATGCGGTAGGTGCACAACTTTTAACACAGTAGGCCTTCAGCCAATGGGATGACTTCAACGAATATGTGGGAAATGATAGTATCTCTTTCCAACAAACACAAATTCAAGACTTGGCAAATTAAATTTGGATATTCTCTGAAAATTCACAAGCTTGAACAGAAGGTCATCTTCAAGAAAGAACATTGCTCAACTCAACAGAAGGACCTGATAGAGTAAAGAAGAATCTTTGTTGTATTTAGAGCTTTGTGTCTATGTACTTACATTGTAAATATGTTCCTAATCTATAAAGAATTCAGATATTTGTTTTGAGTTTGTAAAAGTCTAAATCAGCTAAGGCTAACTGATTTAGTGGGCAACATTGGTTTGTTGCTTAGTCAAATTCTAAGTCATCTAGAGTTAGGTGGCTTAGTGGGCAGTGTTGTATCCGCTTAGGCTCTTTAAGTAATAGGTAGATTACTTGATCATGAGATTAATAACTTTTTCTCACATTGATTGTAACCGGGTTTCACTTTTGCCTTTGAAGATTAGTGAAGACGGTTGTAAATCCTGTGCAATAGATCGTGGTTTTACTCTCTTGAGCAAGGAGGTTTCCACGTAAACTGCTCGTGTTTTGTTCTTTATATTGTTTAATCTTCCGCACTGTTCTTGATGTGTCAAAGGACCTGGTCCGTTGACTGGTAGTGGTCGCACATATTCCAAAACGTACAATAGAGGTAATTAAATACAAGAATTCATGAAGGGTATTCCAAGCAACACTAAAACTCTGACAAAATTATTAGCTCTTATGCAAAGGCTTAAGATTGCAAAGGGTAACAACTTGATGGCTTTAAAAATCTCCACAAACTCAATCGAGGTGATAAATTTTATAACAATGACCACGAATCTTATAGCTATATATAATTTGTGAAGCAGACATGTCACTGATGCAACTATTAGAAGACCCAAAATTCTCGCATATCTATAGAGAGTAGAACAAGGTAGCTGACTTCTAGGCAAAGAAGCAATTATTTGACCACAGAAGAATTTTTCAAGTTCCTTCGATGCTACCAATGAGACAGTTTAGGCAGATACAGTAGGAACTACGTTTACAAGGGAAGTTTTGACTCATAATAATAATGAAGAAGCAATCAATGCTACAATATATACATGAAATAATACTATTGCCTTATTTTAGGGATAATGCAAAAGTACCCCTTAATCTATGCTCGAAATCTCAGAGACATACTTACAATATAAAGGTCCTATTACTCCCTTGAACTTATCTTGTCAGCCCAATGCTGATTGACTTTTTTTTCAAACTTGTGTCACGTAGGCCGAAAAGGGATAGAAATTACTTATAAAATAAGTTTTGGGAGTAATAGGACCTTAGTATAGTATATGTATATCTCTGGGATTTCGGACATAGGTTGAAGGGGTACTTGTGCATTTTCCCCTTATTTTATAATGATACTTAACTTTCTTTGCTAATAATATTATCCATTAACCAAAAAAAATAATTTCTGATTCTCATAGTTGTAGGTTCTCGTCTCAAACAAGCAAGATAAGTTTATCTTCTCTGTCACTTACATTTTTTTAAACAAATTTTTAAGTGTAGTTGACGTTACGAAACCCACAATCATAAATAGTTAGATATCAAAATTAGGAATCGAGGAATTAAAAGTTGGTGATTTACTTTTTCAGAAGTCGTAGCTCATTCAACATTTTTATTCTCGTCCTTGTACTATAGGCGGAGCTAAGTGAGGTTCAATAAACTCAATAGTTTTTCTCATGTATTTTTGTTTAAAAATTAAATTAAATTAATACATATGTATATTAACTTGTAAACCTAACAAAAATGATTATTGACTGTGAAATGCTCTATGGTAGGTTCTCCCATCTTTAAGTCAAGGTCAGTATCATCCTTTCTATTATGTTGTTATAGGCATAACAATACGTCGGCATTATAACCCTCACACCACACAAAATTAAGAGACAACGATTAACGCAATTCAAGTCCACATTCGTACCATTAAATATTTCACCAATCAATCAAATAGGGACCACCACAATGAAATTCACAAGCATTATGATTAGCACATGATCTTTTCATTTCACCCTTTTTTATTCATTAAGATTTATCAAGAGGAAAATTGACCCTTCACCTCATAGCGATTACTCACAACACACAAGGTAATAGACGAATTTTACTAAATTACAAGGCTAAGGAGAGCACTCGTGTTCAATCAATCAATTGTTCACCCCAAGAATTGAGTCTTCCCTTTTCGTCCAATTAATCAAATAAAATATTCTATTTAAGTAAATGTTCCATTATATAAATACAAAATACCATCAAGAATAGTAACTAACAATAAATCATAATCTAAAATTGTCATTAATAAATTGGTAAAAAAACCACTTACACAACTAATACTAAATAACTATTAAAAACTTCCAAATCAAATGGACAAAGATAGATCCATTCCAAACAAAAATAAACCTAATTTTTTTAAAAAAAACTATATTAAATTTTTTCTGTAATGTCTAAACTATGGGTAGATGAAACAATGTTAATAACATGTTGAATTAATAAGCAGTATTGCTAGCAGAAGAGTGATTTCTTGAAGAAGTATGAAAAGTATAAGGATAATGATCATTCATCGTAGGAGGAGAAGGCGAAGGTGCTGGAGTATTTGTTGTCGTAGGAGGAGGAGGAGTTGTTGTTACAGTTGGAACAACTTTGTTGTGTAATTTGAGTCCAGATGCACAATCACCAGGAATACCACATATGAAGAAGTAATTTCCATCAGGTGTGTCAAGGGTGATTGAATCACTACGAGAGTTGAATGTTGCAATTGGATTACTAGCGTGGATGAGTTGTAGTGGTTGATGTTAAACTGCATCACGTTGTGCAATGATGGATCGTAGTTTAAAAAATCGCATGAAAATATCGATAAAGAGTTGACATAACTTTTATAATTTATTACTCGATATGTCTAAGTAGTTTAGTAAGAACTCAATTTTAAATTAAAAATTTATAAACTCAAAATTTTGACTTACTTTACATCATAAATAATAATGTTGTTATACAATTCGACAATGTATATGCTTTTTTTTAGTTGCATGTCTCTTAATTGACAATCTAACATGAAATATTGAATATTAAATTTCACTACATTCTACTTTTATTATTATATTAAAACTCACTTCCATGTTTTTTGAAGTTTTATTTTATTTTAGTACTACATATAAAGTTATCCTATATATAAATTTCCTCTACTATAAGTATTTGCAAATGATGAAACATTATGTTACCCAGGGTATCACTAGCTTGAAATTACTTTTAAAAAGCCCATTTATTGTAATTATAGTTAAATGTCCACTCTGCAAGATCACCAATTTGATATACAGTAGTTATGGCGGATCTCGAAGTAGCCATCATCAGCACCAACACAACTCACATTGCTTTTCCAAAGAAAGTCATAGCTATACACTTTCACACTAACAAAGAATTATGACCTTTGAACCTGAATACTAGTGATTTGAACGAATGAGTTTATGAGGCTTTTTATAGAAGTAGATTAATTGTCTCCTTGCCTTTTCAATAATAGAATTTACGAAACACGTATAGTACTTTTAAAAAATATAATTTCCAAGTACTTCTAAAGTTCCAAAAAAATGATGAAATATAAAAAACAAGAATCTCTTAAGTTTTCCTTTTTCTTTATTAGTACTTATTAGTACGTAAAAAGTCTCAAAATTTGAAGATCCCTTTTAATTGATTATGTTAGTAAACCAAATTAAAATAATTTAAAGAGTTAAAATAGCCAAGATTCCCAAGTAGGATAAACTTCGTCAATTTTAAGGAAACAATTTTGGACAATTTACGGTTAACTAGTTATATCATTATTTCCTATTTTCCTTTATATTAAATTTCCATAAGTAGGCAAAACAAAATTTCCAAATAACATAATCTATGTAATTCCTGGTAATATAGGTTTTGGTGCTATGTTTAGGTAGTAGTAGTACTTCACATTTCACACAGTTTTGTTTTATATAGTAATAATTTCCATAAATTGGAAAAACAATTTTCAAAATAAATATAATCAAAAATAAAAGTAGGGTAGAGGGCTGGCCGGGGGGGGGGGGCTCCGGGTGAGGTTGGGGTTAAAAATAAAAAAAAATAAGTTGAAAAATATTTTTAATAATAAGTTATAAATTTATTTATTTTTTTAACAAAAATAATTGATTTTTTAAACCAAAAGAAATTGTAATTTAAAGTTGGAGGAAAGTTTTGAAAAATATTTTTCTTAATCTTTTAAGGGAAGTTATTTTCTTTAGATTTGAGGAAAATAAGTTGGAAAATATTTTTAAAAATATTTCACCCAATCAAACATGAAAAATTAGAAACTATTTTCCGATAAATGTTTTCTTTCATACCAAACTCACCCTAAATAATAAATACTTAACTATTATCTTAGTTTGCAACACAATATATCTAATAAAAATTGAAGAAGAACATAAATTTTAAAATAAAATTATTCAAATAACTTAAAATATTATTATGTTATTTACAATACAACCAGTAGGTGATTATCCGTGCCAGAACGGGCCCAATTTTCTTAAAATAAATTATATTTTTATTTTATTTTGATAAAATTTGGAGAAAATAGTTTGATATATGTTAACTTTAGGCCAGATGATCATCACATGCTAATTACTGAATGTTATGAATAAGATTTTTTAAGAAAAGATCATCACATGAATGCTATATGCTTGGAACATCTTTAACTCCACTCAACACAACGGTACAAAAATAAATAAAACTTTGTCACACTGATGATCAATGTTTTCTTAAAAACGAACATGTAGATAAAACTCCTTTTTCAACATCTGCCCAAAAAAATAACTAAAACATAAGTAGCAATTAAGACATAGAAAGTCAAAATTAAAATAGACAAATAAATAAGAGATCATGAAACAATTACCTGTTAGAATATGATTTTGAAACATAAAATAAAGTTAAATGTATTTCATTCGAAGTTCAACTAGCCTTATTTTGTTGTAAAGGTCATTTTCCGGTTTCTTTTAAGAGTCTTCACTCTTTCTCCCTTGACATTCAGCGATCCGATTAGAGCATCAAGTTGTTACAAGAAAAGTTGAAACATCATCACAACATCAGAAAAGACCATAAGAGGAAATGTGTTTTAGAATCTATGTCTCTTTCTCGGAAGAATAATAGCTTCACTGGATGGAATCTGAACTCTCAACAAATATTCCTCCATGACGACGAAAAAACAAATATATTTTAATCTGTTCTTTCCCAATAAATTGATGTGTATTACTATTTTCTCTATTTTCCGTTTAAGATATTATTTATGCAATATACAGGCATAGAATGAACACATTTTTACAAAGATAAGAAAAAAAGCATTTATGTTGAGTCACAGTGTAAAGCCATTTCAACAGATATTTAGGTAAGAAAACTTCAACATATTCATTTGTCTATTTATCATAAATAATGTGTTAGTTGTGAAAAAAAGACCACCATAAAACTAAATAGAGAGAAGAGAGGGTACTTACCCCTTGATCCTTACTCGTGTTTGCAAGATATTCCTTAATCTCATCCTACCTCATTTTGTAAGCAGCTAGCTCAGTGGTCCATATTCCTCATTTCCAATGTTTCCCCCCTTGATCCTTCATCAATTTATCATAAGCTATCTTATAGAAACATTTATCTTTGACATTTTTGACGTCAACCTTTCTCTTCTTAGTATTTTTAAATGAGAAAACTTCTGCTTCACACCGAAACTTGCACAACATTTGACTCCCCTAAATATTACCAATATTGATACTTCAGCCAAGCGAAGCACATAAAAAGTGACAGAGAGATAATCCATTTCATTAATAAAGAGAAACCTCATTCTAGTGCTAAAATTTTTTGCAACTCAAAGTCAACTTACCACAAACTATTAATGTTTCTATGAGGACATGCAAGTCCTCAATTTAATTTGATATAAGAGACTTAACTACAATAATATACTGAAAAGACAAAAATACCCTCAAATTTAATTAAAGGACATCAAGCTAACATGTTGAAACAAGCTATTATATATATATATATATATATATATATATATATATATATATATATATATATAATATATATATATATATATAAAAGTACACTAGGCCCGCTTCTGTGGCGCCACCACATATCAGGATTTCCTTTTATTTATTCATTTTCAAAATCACAATTCTTTCATGAAAAGTTGTGACTTTTTTTAAAAAAAAGTTATGACTTTTATGAAGACTTGCAATTTTTATAAAGAGTTAAGACTTTATGAAAAGTTGCGACTTTTATGAAAAATTGTGAATATAATAAAAAAATAGTGACTTTTACGAAAAGTGACGACTTTTATAAATTTTTTTGACTTATATGAAATGTAATGATTTTTCCAAAGAGTTTTGATCTTTTCAATAAGACACAATAATAATTTATTGATACTAGCCTTTGTTCTTTTTCAATAGAGGGCCTCTCATTTTAAAGTAACGAAAATTCTGAACTTGTTCTTCTTATGCAAAATTAAATAATCGTGTACTTTTCTCCTATTGAGTGACTCATTCACAACATTATTTTTATATCATTACATAGGTGAAAAAAATTGTTCTATCTCAGTCTATTTCTTTAAACCTCGGGTTATAGAGGAGAATAATTTCCTTAATGGAACAATGTGCATTTAGTATACTCAATTTTTTTCATTTATGTTATATTTTATTGTTGCGGCTCTTGATATGTGTTTTACGGTCATTAATTTATGCTTATGTTACTAATTTCTGTTTTTCAGTACATGTTTTAAACTTTGTTATTTATGTTTATGCTTTTGAGAATTATATTGAAGTAAAGATATGTTAATAAATAGTTTGATGTAATCATTTGACTATTGGTATCATGTGGATTAAACATCTTAAACTTTAAAATAAAACA
This sequence comes from Solanum corneliomulleri, assembly GCA_027704805.1. Taxonomy (NCBI): domain Eukaryota; kingdom Viridiplantae; phylum Streptophyta; class Magnoliopsida; order Solanales; family Solanaceae; genus Solanum; species Solanum corneliomulleri. The sequence goes on along the minus strand of JAKWIY010001269.1, from coordinate 6,670 downwards.
CTTTGATCTTTATAGAGTTTTTTGTGGCTAAAAGATACATGTGATGTCCAGGAAGAAACTTTTGAGTTTTTTGAAGTCATGGTGATTTGACATTACCTTAGAGTTTTAGTTATTTAACTTTTTATTGTATCTAGACATTCAATCGATTAGTGACATCCGAAAATAAAGGAATGTAGTTGGATGGTAAGTATTAATTGTACTCAACACTAATCAAAAGTTTGGGATTCAAATGTTAGATTAGAGTCAATGAATTACCCCTCAAAGTAGGATGTTTATATTTGAAAATAATCTAGCTATACATTTTTTATTTTACTATTAGTGAGAAGTTCTATAGCCACACAAATATTATAACCTTTTTAAGATCACAAGTTTTAGAATTTTTTTTTGTTTCATGTAGAGTCAAAGTAATCATCTATTTAGAGATAAAAAGGATATGAAGTTCAAAGTTCATCATGTTTCAATTAATAAAATACAATTTTTATCATAATAGATAAAAGAGGAAAGAATGTCACATGAAATAGAAGAAATGATGTATTCTTTTTAATTGTCAATTTTTTTTTGTTTGTAATTAAAGTACAAATATAAGTATAAGAAAACATAACATATAGAATAGTAATGTATTCACCTGTCTTGGGAAGTTGACATTCTAAAAGACAACAATGTTTGTGAGATGTCATCACATCAAGAATTTTTATGAATTGATATCTTGATTAATATTCTCCATTTTGCCATTCGAATTTATCATCACTTTTTTCTTCATTAAACTTTATTTTTTCTTTAGCTTTTTTTTTAAAAAAAAATTCGGAAACTTTTTCCTGCATAAACCATAGGATAAAAAAAAATATAAAATAGTATTACTTTCTTTCTATCAACTTATAATTAAAAACTATGGATATATAATATCATCAACACATTGCTATCAATGAAATTCTAAACACTTGATAGAAATGAATAATAAAATATGCATTTAAAGAGAGATTACAAATAATCTCTGGAAGACGATTTAAATAAAATTTATTCAAAATATTTCTTGATTTAATTTTTTTATTTTCAATTTAGAAAATAATAAATTAGTATTATTTATTTATTTATTTATTCAATACTGACTTTAGGAAGTCTCTTTATATTGTAACTCATTTTTCGGGAAAAATTTCAACCTCTAGGTCGGTATTTGGTTTTTCCTCTTTTTCTTGCATAAAATCGACTCCTTGTAGTTGATTTTCTGAAGGTTTTGTACTTTTTATTCTTTTTGACAATACCAACCTTCGGAAGTCAGAAATTACCGACTTCCATTTGAAGTCAGTAATTTTTAGGTTGGTATTCACCGTTTTTTAGTAATGTCTAAAAATTGAAATACATAACAATAAAAGTGTCCCGATCCTTGAAACATGAGTACTCATCAATCCTTGAATGTCAAAAGATCAACTAGCCAGAAGTGTGAGAGATAGAAGCGTCAGACACTACATCAACTTTTTTTTTTGATTGATACATATTCTAGTCAAGTGAACCCTCTATAAATGAAAGTAAACTTACATGACGACTATGGAGACATTATATTAATCGAATCTTTTTGTCATATTTTTCCAAGTTACTATACCGAAGAAAATTTATATACGAAAGTGGGAGTGATATGACATTTAAAGACTAGGCTTATTTATCTAGATATTCTATTTTTGCTCTTTTTTTAGTTTCTTCGGAAAAGGTAGACAATCTCAAGAGTTAATATCTCAGATGATCACTTAACTTTGGATTGAGAGAATTGCAAAAATCTTGCGAAATTTATTTTGGTCCATTGACGTGTATTTATTTATGAATCAAGTTTTATATAAATTGAATAGAATTAACACAAAACAAAATGAACAGAACATTGTATGCCCTGATTCAATATCTATAACTAGTGGTTAGTTCACATAAAATATAATGTTACCTGGAGCTTCAAATTCTTAATCGGCCTTTGAACTACAGTGCTAGGTGGTGTTTTTCGTGCCACTATTAATCACATCTAACTTATAGAGTAGATTAATTAGCTGTCAAAAATGCAAAGCATAGGAACTAGAACTACGTCTTGCGATAGACTTAAAATAGAAAGAATATATGACGAATCAAGGGTATTTAACATTCATAAGATTTGGAAAATCTTTCACACGACGGAATCGTACTCAGTGGATTCAGACTACAATAGCAGAAAAACAAAGTGGATATAATTTATAGTCTGCCACGACAAGTGAATGCTTAAACTGTAAAAGTGTAAGGATGAACCCTAGCCATTTTTCACTGGCCAAAAGTATCAGATGATGTTGTGAACCAACCTAACTCTATAAGGGCCTATGAATTAGAATTGGTGAATGAAATCCGTCAAGGTAAAATATTGGAATGTTTTATTTGGGATTCAGGCCAAATTAACATTTGATCAAAAGGAAAAATGAGTTGGAAAGAAGGGTTTATGCATAGTGAAGAAAATGTTTGTCCTCATCATTTCTTCTAAAATCTAAGCTTTTTATCCTCATTCTTATCTCTATCTTAAGTTACTTGTTATTTCAGTATTTACATTGTATTTCCATAGTTTGAGTATTGCAATCACAATTCTAAAGTTGTAATTATATTTTAGTTCTCTCCTTAACTAATAATGAGAAATTCGGTTTTGATACATTGGTGATTTATTATCTTACTATAATGGAAGTGGCTATATTGGATCGCTTCAATGGCACCGGCTATCCATGAGGGCTGGCTTTTTCAAGCTGAGTTGTACTTTGCCTTCCTTGGCGAAAGAGTATTGGATACCTCTTCCTTCTACCTTGAGGGTGTACCTCTAACATGGTTCTATTAGTTGTTTTGCAACAAGCAATTTTTTGATTAGGTGCATTGCAAGAAGAAATTTACTCAACGTTTTAGACATCAAACCAAAGTATATTCGGTAGAGCGGATAACTGCTCCAGATTCCAAGCAGTTTTTAGACGTCATTTGAGTTTAACTCTGCCTATGAAATGTTGGGTTTTAGGAAAATGTGAATGGGAAAAGAGAAGAGAAAATGGAAAATTTTGGGAACAAATTTTGGAAGGAAAATGAAAGTCATTTGCAAAATGCAAATGAAAAGTCATTTTATTGTATACTTGTAGAAGAAAGAAATCCTTATATTAGGAAACAATTCCTTTACTTCTTAAAGGGTTAAGAAGAAGGTGCCCCCTCGCCGTCGTCGCTCGCTCGCTCGCCTCGTCCTCGAATTCAGATTCAGATTCAGATTTGGCAAATGATTAATTGATAATTTTTTGGACAAAATTTATTTAATCAATCTTGTTAATCGAATATATCCTGTTAATTTATTTTTTTCTCTTATAAAATAATTTAGAATGTTAGTTAAATAACAGAATTAATTTCGATGCAATGGAATTTATTTGAAATTCGCGTACAACGGTAATAACGATCTGAAGAGATTGCCAATATATGGATGGCATTCTGATAATAAGCAAGTCATTGTATGCCTATATGTGGATGACATGCTGATATTGAGGAAGAACATTGCCAATGTAAAACCTACTAAGCGTATGCTCGCTAGAAAGTTTGATATGAAGGAGCTAGTGTTGCTGATGTGATATTGGGAATTAAGATTCTCAAAACTCCTAATGGTGTAGCATTATCTCAGAATCATTATATTCAAAAGGTACTTGAAAAGTTCCATATATTTTACTTTTAAAAGGGCAAAGACCCCAACTGATGTGAACATTCATCTTGCAAAGAATAAAAGTAAATGTCAGTCTCTATTGGACTATGCCAGAGTATTGGGAAGTTTGATGTATGTCATCAATTTTTCACGACCAGACATAGCTTGCGCTATTAGTAAACTAAGTCGATACACAATTAATCCCAATCAAAATCATTGATTGACAATGAAGAGAGTTTTGGGATACTTAGATGACACTCAGAACTATGTTTGTCCTTACAATAAATATTCAGCAGTTCTTGAAGGATATAGTAATGCAAATGATATAACTGGGTCAACTGAAACAAAATCCACAAGTGGATACGCTTTCACTATTGTTGGAGTAATATCTTGTAGATTATCCAAAAAATATGTATAGTTGGCTCTACAATGGAGTCTAAATTCATTGCCTTAGATAAGACAGGTGAAGAAGCTAAATGTGTAACGACCTGTTTAGTCGTTTTGAGCAGTAAAGTATTTCTGGTAATAACATGTCGGAGTCGACGGATCCCACGACGGACCGTCATGGGCACGACGGACCGTCGAGGGTGTCTCGTTCCAAAACACTTAGAATTCTGAAATTTGGGTACTGAGATCGACTCTCTGAACTTCGCGACGAAATGGCAGGACGGACCATCGTGGGCACGACGGACCGTCACAGACCCTGTAGTGAAATTTAGTCTCTGAACTTTGTGACGGAAGCAGCAGGACGGACCGTCGCAGGCACGACGGGCCGTCACAGACTGCGTAACCCTGATTGGGTCGGATTTCTGTTAAATGTTTTAAGGGGCGTTTTGGACTATTCCTGCTTATAATTATAAAGTTAGTGGTTTAATGTTAATAATTCATTTACTTGAGGGTTAAAGGAGAAAACCTTGAATTAATTAGTGGGTTACTTTTACCATCTTTATACTTAATTATATGCTAATTAGGGTAAAAGAAAAAGGGTTTGAATAAGAAAAATAGAAAGAACAAAGAGAGGGAGAAACGATCGATCGAGAGAGAGGAAAAACGCAGCTTTGGGAAAGTAGATTGCTTGATCACAATTCTTCGGTGGAGGTAGGTTATGGTTTATGCTATTTCATAGTAAACTCTTAATAGCGAATGATATGTATTGGGTAGTATTGTAAACCCTTCTATATGCTTAATTGTGTGCTTGCATGATGTTATTATATAATTGTGATGAAATAAGCATGATGAAGCTATTGAATCCTAAATCTTGAAACCTCTTTGTTAATGATGATGCCTTGGTATGAAAGAAGGCTTGATGAACTAAAAGAATGAGGTTAGTGGAAACGGGTGTCATGTTCCGGCACCAGGATAGTAATAGAGGATCGGGTGTCACGTTGCGGCACCAGGATAGTAATAGAGGATCGGGTGTCACGTTCCGACACCAGGATAGTATGATGAGGATCGGAGTGTCACGTTCCGACACCACGATAGTATGATGAGGATCGGAGTGTTACGTTCCGACATTGGGATAGTATGATGAGGATCGGAGTGTCACGTTCCGACACCAGGATAGTATATGGATCGGGTGTCACATTCCGACACCAGGATAGTATGATGAGGATCGGAGTGTCACGTTCCGACACCAGGATAGTATGATGAGGATCCAAGTGTCACGTTCCGACACCAGGATAGTATGATGAGGATCGGAGTGTCACGTTCCGACAGCAGGATAGTAAAGAGAAAGAATCTTGAAATATGTTAATATACTTAATTTAATGAACCTATTTCTCAAATGAGTATGGTATTGAGGCTTGAGTCCTCATGGGTGTACTTGGCGTACTTATTAATGATTATAGTACTTGTTATTGCTACCTGTTGAGTATTGTAGTTGATTTTATGATATTATGTGATATATACTGTTTTCTATTTTGAGTTGGCCGATGATACCTTCTCAGTACTTGTGTTTTGTACTGACCCCTACTTGTATGTTTTCTCTTTGTTAATTTTGGAGTGCAGCAAACGTACTGTCGTCTTCAACTCAACCGCAACCCTAGACAGTCTTTATTAGACCAGATTTCAGGGTGAGCTAATGCTTCTAGCTTGGACTGGGTCTTCTTCTTAATGTCTTGATGCCTTGAAGTTCCGGCATGGACTAGCTTTTTATTTATTCTAGCTTCTTAGATACTCTTAGATTTAGTAATTTGAGGATAGATGTTCTTGTGATGATGACTTCCAGATTTTGGGGAATAATAAGTGTTTGAGTTTTTAGAAGTTATTAATTGATTTTGTTAATGAGTTTTAAGTCTTCCGCATTACTTTCTGTTTATATTGTATTGAAATGTTGGGGTTTAGATTGGTTGGTTCGCTCACATAGTAGGATAAGTGTGGGTGCCACTCGCGGCTCGATTTAGGTCGTGACAAACTTGGTATCAGAGCATTAGGTTCGTTGGTCTCATCACACATGAACGAGTCTAGTAGAGTCTTAAGGAAACGGTGGTAGAGGGACGCCTTTCCTTTTTGTTGAGAGGATATAAGACTTCAGGAAAATTCCATTCTTTTTTTCTTTCTTCGTGCTATTACTGGATCCAATTGGTATCTAGGTGATACAAATAGGTATCGACCATCTTCACTCTATTTCGAAGATGGTTGGAACTAGAGCAACGACTGCGCCAACACCAACACCGGCAAGACAAGATGCGTCTAAGCCAGCCACTGGGGCTGTAGCTCGAAGAGGATTAGTGGCAAGAGGCCGTGGAAGAGTCCGCGGGAGAACGTCCTCTAGAGGAAGTGGACAAGCACCTAGCCCATCTATTACTAAGGCGGTGACTCCTCCACCGAATGAGGAAGTGGTAAGAGGGGGTGAGAAAGGGGAGAATGAAAAAAAGTGAAGAATGAGGAATTACCACCCCAACCTACCCCAAAGATGATCAATCAGGTTCTTGCTTATCTTAGCGGGTTATCTGATCAGGGCCAGGACACCTCCAGTGTGTGTGTACCAGCACCTCAGGGTTCCGGAGGTAC